>OVBA01000378.1:0-70846 GCA_900406435.1 Lepidium aucheri
AACGTCTGTCACCATCTCCGACCGATGAAGACAAAAGACAGAGCAAAGAGGGCCACGACGTCGGTGCTTTGGAAGCCACCGGCTGCCGTGCCCTAGATCGGTGATGATAAGTTTGGATCTCAGAAACTTAAAAACCAGATTTGGATCAAGAGGTATGAGAGAGAGAAAAAGGATTTTTTTTTTTTTTTTTTTCGTTTANTTTTTTTTCGTTTAATTTTTCATTGAGTGATCTTAAGTATATTTATCGACATTATTCTACGGTTTGTATAACACTATTACTAAGACAATTTTGATTTAACAATTACTGATTATTAGAAATTAAATAAAAAAATGTGAGTACAGGCTAATATTCCCACGAGACACGACGCTGTAATGATTTTCTCTTTTATAAGTCTTTACTTCTTCCTTACTACAGGCACCGAGAAAAACCCTTTAATCATTCACTCACCAAATCTCCGTTCTGTTTTTTTTTTGTTCTGTCTCTCTGTTTCAGTCTTCCTCGTCGTTCATCTTGGCCGTCAAAACCAGTTTTTTCAGGCCTTTAACAAGCTTCTTTCAAAAGTCCCGAACTCAGGTTTCTATATATCTATATTTCGTTCCTTAGCTGAAAAAACTGGACTGTTTTTTTGCTGGTTTCAGTGGTTTTAGATTTGGATCTGGAGAAGAGACAGTTTTGTGGTTTTAATTTGCCTATTAATCTGTGCGTTAACTATCTTCTTCAGTTCAATCTTTGTTACGTGCTCACTTCTAGTTTTGCGGTAGTAAATTGTGAACCTTTTTCGATTTTCAGAGCATTATGTTTTTCACCCAATTATTTAAGATTATGTGTTCAGTTTACTTCCTTTAACCTTCCCTCCTCTCTACTTGAATTTACTTTTCAATTGGGACTTGATTTTATTGATTTTGGTTGTGGAGTGGTCGAGTACAAGAATCCAATCCAATGGTTGCAGTCAAATTCTGTTTTTGTGTATTAATATTGAACACAAGAGTTTCTCTGGAGTAGTTGATCCTTCACCATTAGTTCTTTTTTAACCACAGTATTTTGGCTTCTAATCTCAGGGTTAGAGAAGCATTTGCAGACATACAAGTTGTTTTGGCGACAACTGATAAGACTCTGAGATGGGTTCTGGAAATTTGATTAAGGCCATAATTAGATTGAAAAGGGGTAAACAAGGGAGCACCAAGAGCAAGAAGGTATGTTTCTTATTGGTATGAATCAAATGAAATGCTGAATCGTGTGTTTATAATAGTGTTCTTTGTGGCAGGGATTCAATGCTGTAAAACCAAAAGGTTCGAAGAAGAAGGGTACTAAACTTTCATCTATAGTTCGTAGTGAGGATTGGGCTGCAACTCGGATTCAGACTGCTTTTAAAGCCTATAAGGTCCATTGAGAGTTGTTGTTTTAACTATATTTGCATGATTTTTACATTTACACTGAAAAATTTATGGGATTTGGCTCTGTGGTCTTTGCTTTACACAGGCTAGAAAAAGCTTACGGCGTCTAAAAGGAACTGCAAGAGCAAAGTTGTTAATTGAGAAACATTCCGTGAAGAACCAAGCTGTTGTCACATTGAGATATCTTCACTCATGGAGTAAAATACAGTCGGAGATAAAGGCTCGCAGAATTTGTATGGTCACAGAATGGCGACTGAAGAATAAGAGATTAGAGCATCAGCAAAAGCTTGAGGCAAAGCTTCATGAACTTGATGTAAGATTTTGATGAGAGTGTGTATAATGTTTTACTCTTTTTACAAAATATGGCGTTTGAAACAACCGCAGCCTTGAGCTCTTTCATATTTTTGTTTCATCAAACTCTCTTGAGCTGTTTAAAGCTCAGGCTGAGGTTGATCATCTGTAGTCTAAATAACATCAAAATGATATAATTGCAGGTTGAGTGGAATGGTGGGTCAGAGACAAAAGATGAAATCTTGGGGAGGATACATCAAAGGGAAGAAGCGACGATCAAGCGAGAAAGAGCCATGGCATATGCTTTCTCTCATCAGGTATATAGAAACAGTTCCCTTCTTGTTGGCTACTTTTCATTCGACAAGAATAGTTATTAATGCATGGCCTTTAACAGTGGAAAGCCGATGGAAAGACTCAGTGGCTGGGTAGTTATGAGTTGGGTAATACAAATTGGGGTTGGAGCTGGAAAGAACGTTGGATTTCTGCTCGGCCTTGGGAAGTAAGACATTCTTTGACTCCAAAGAAACCGAAGAGCTCAAAGACAGTTGGTTGCAACTCAAATTCACCGGCAAAGAGAGTGATGTCAACATCATCAGTTTCAGCCAAAACTTCGCTTTCTGGAGCTAGAAATACAGTGAAACCACGGAGATTGTCATTTCCCGGTGCGTGACTTCATCATCTGCGTATAAGATTATAGACACTTACACCATAAAAGATTTGAGGGTATATTTATTTGGTCTCTGTTTGTTCTCTTTCTGTTATGATGTAAATACATGTATTTGTAATGTAGGCGACAATGGTGATTCCTTCTTTGTTTAATACATGAGTTGTATCTTCTTTTCTTTTCATTTTTTAGTAATCCCAAGCCAAATTTATTGAAAAATAACCGGCCAAATTTTTTTCAAACCTAAGCAATAGTACTAACCGGTTCAGACCAAATTGGACTAAAAAGATATGCACAGATTTGCCAGGTTCGCGCAAGACTTGACTGATCCTTTTAAGATTTTAGTGTTTGGGCAAGTAAAGAGATCAAAATCTAGATTGGTTTCTTAATGAATCATGTAGAAGTAACAGTATAAGTGTACATTGATAGCTTCGATGTAATTTTCAGTTCCGGTTTTAGACTTTTGAACCGTTTCGTTCAATTTAAGTTTCAGTGACAAAAACAAGTGTAAGACAAAAAAATAAGTTTCGGATTTTTTTTGGTTATTACCTAGTAGCAGCCATAAAGCTTTTAATTGCGGAAGATTACATTGCTCTGCCATTCGAACTTTTAATTTCTGCAAAGTTACATGAAGTCGGCAGCAGCAGCCGCGTTGCCGACGGCGACAAGTTTCACATGTAGATCTTCGAGGCTCTTCGCCTTGGCGCAGAAGCTGCGTGTATACAAACCGCCGCTTTCTTCACCATTCGACGAAGCGGAGGAGATGCGTGCATACCATGAGAGCACCAAAAATTCGATCTCCCACATTGGGTATCAGGAATCTATGGCTCCCGTGAGGTTCAGACCGAAGAAAGCAGCTGTCTTGATCTGTCTCTTTGAAGGAGAGGACGGTGATTTGCGTGTGATCCTCACTAAGAGGTCTTCCACGTTGTCTTCTCACTCGGGTTTGTACTTTGCTTTTCGAAATTTGAGTTGCTGTGACTCATAATAGTCTGGCGATGAACATCTTTAGTGTTAAATATGCAAGTCCAATTCATATCGATTTAAGTGGGATTTTCTTATATTATGAGCGGAAATTCTAAAGTTCTTGTCTTTGAAGTTATTTCCTTTAGAGTTAATGGCTTGAAAAGCATCAAGTCTTTAACGGTTCTCTTGAATAAAGATATGATAATGATAGTGATCGTATGGGTGATGATGGATGGTATTTCTTTTTCGGTTGCAGGAGAAGTTTCTTTGCCAGGTGGTAAAGCAGAAGAGCATGATAAGGATGAAGGGATTACTGCAACCAGAGAAGCAGAGGAAGAGATTGGATTAGACCCCTCGCTTGTTGATGTTGTTGCTTTCCTCGAACCTTCTCTTTCTCTGGTATTAAAATGTACTCGCTGTCCTCCTTTGTCTCGTTGGTGCTCATTTTTGAGGAATACATGTTCGAATCAAGATCTGAGAGCTTTGTTTCTGTGAGGAAACAGAGCTATGATTGATCATTAGGCAGATTTATGTTTGAAAATGTCAAGGTCATATTCATTGTTACTGAATTTCTCTTTTGGTCATAGTGAATAGTAATGACCATAACTGATTTTGAACCTTAGTTCGTAGTTGGATTTAAAAATTTACGTGTCCTAGTAGCAGAGTAGTGGTAATTGTAGTTGACACGTATTTTTTAGGATATGTAAATTCTTCTATAAGTATTTTTATTTCTTAATATTGGAAGCTATTCAATTATTCCACTTTTCTATTACCTTTTCTTAGAATGCTTTGCTTTGGTGAATAGGAATGAGAGCCCGTTAGTGAAACTCATCCAAAAGAAGAGAACTTTTGGAGGGTTTCATCGGGAACTTAGTTCTCTTGGGGTACTTTTCTTTCAGTTCTATTCATGTTTATTTTTATTCAATTTTTATAAAGATGTTTTTGCCTTTTAGTTCTTGGGTTGTGGTTCTTAACCTCTATCAGTAGTGCCCGTCTCTCTTATTGAATATCCTGCATAACTTTCAATAGTAACTAAAGTTGTTATCCTGCTTTTTATTTCTGCTATATATCAAGCCATCTTTTGCTTTTCTGAAGTGAGAGATTCCAACTCTGAGGAATATTTTTATTAGCTGTGCGTTAATTTCCAATGCAGCATCTGCTTAGAGTAATTCCTGTAGTAGGAATATTATGGAACAGAAAGGCATTCAATCCAATGCCAAATCCTGCGGAAGTGGAAGCTGTGTTTGATGTCCCCCTTGAAATGTTTCTAAAGGTTACCCTCGTTTCTAATTAATAAAGGTTGTCTTATAGTTGTAGTTGTTATTTACTTATTAACTCTGAAGCATCGGTGGTTGAAATATATAATACACAGGATGAGAACCGGAGATCAGAGGAGATCGAGTGGATGGGGAAAAAGAATATGGTCCACTTCTTTGATTACAAAATAAAAGACAATAATTATGTTATATGGGGTTTAACTGCCAGAATCTTGATAAAAGCTGCGACAGTAGTATATCAACGACCACCTGCTTTTGTTGAACAGAAACCTAAGTTTAAGAACCCCAGAATGGTAGGTATACTTATTTTTGTACAATTGTGTTACCCCAGACGTTCACTTCTACTATAAGTTGGACAGAAGGTCAATTGGTAATAATACCCCATTTAACTGATATCCTTTACCAGTGAATGCAGAACCAGGCTACGATTGTTGAAGCTGTCTCTATGTGGTCATGTCCCAGGTCAGTCTGTATTACTGATAAGTTAATGTTGCTTTTATCTGTTCTTTGCTGGCAAATCACTCCTGCAGTATGTTCAATTGTGACAATGAAGAATTTTCATGTCATCTCCTACCCAAAATATCAGTTTCTTTTCGAAAAAGATAATGGATTGCTGAGACTAGTGAAATTTTTTTTCCGTCCTCCCAGTTTCCATTTTCTAATGTAAAAATTTGCCTATGTGTTGTCTCCTTATCAAGTTCAGAAAAAAGTTTCCCTTTGAGTGTTATCTTCTAAGTTTATTTAGTGGATACCATTGTTGGTGCTTTCTCCTGGCGTTAGACTATATGCTTACATAAAACTATTGTGCATTATGATTATATTTCTTGTTTCTTCTTGGCTTAATAGGTTCTACTTCGTTACCAACTCTTCATGCTCTCTTTTTTCTCAAATCAAAAATGCATTAAAAGTGTTTAACTTTTAAAGAATGGTTGTTGGGGACGGGACTCCAATAAACAACATAAAAAATCTCAGTAGACCATTGACCAGATCCTGAGTTGTTGAGAAACTAGATCCAATTGTAGAGTAACACTCACGGATAGAAGTTTTTTATGAAGCTTATATGCAAAAATCAAGCCTAACTGAACAGATCTAGATTTTAATATTTCACTGTCACGTAGAGCACATACGTGTGAAATCTGGGACATTTTGACAATTGATCCTGGAGGCATTCTGAAGCTTGAATCATATGCATGCCATGCAGTTTACTTGACTTTCTAATATAAGGAACGACCCATAGACCTTAAGAAACAAAATATTTCAAAGGAGATACTACTTTTGGGTAATAATTAAAATATACACCAGATTAAATGTCCAATTGTTGTAATTCATTCAAAACATGTACCAGAATGGTTTTTCCCATTCATTCTTTCTTTAAATGTTATTGTCCTGCTATCTAAATTTTTATGTCTGAAAGCCACTGGTATAGGTGATAGAATCAAAATAATTTCTAGTTGATTTACTTATAGGAATCAATGAATCTGAATAAAACTATACATGACTTTGATTACATAAGCCTTTACTAATCTAATCTCTGAAATTTGGTGTAAAATGAGTAGGCTATGGCCTGTTGATGTGTGGAACGATAAGCATTCTGGTCATGATTCTTTTGTTACTGAGAATTCAAAGCAAATGTAGATATGTTTTTTGAGATGTCATAGTCTGTATTCGTAGATAACTTTTTTTTTTTTTCTTTTGCTGGGTTCTAGACATAATATTAAACATCAATGAAGGGGAGGCATTGCAAAAACTGAACCATAACACTGAACTTTTTGTTCAAAGATATTGTTCTGAGAATACAGTTAGGTTTTTTGTATGTATATTCTCTGGAGTTTTCTTATAAATGGCGTACATGTTTTACTTTACTGCAGAATTGTTTGCATCATCGAGTTGGAATGTCATCAAGTATCTAACTCACTGGACCTGAAACCAAGGTATGCTGCTGTGATATCTGTACTGCACAGCTGGAGAATATAGGGCAATGTTTTGTCAATTGTTGTCTTAAATGTGATTTTTGAATATCTTAGACTAAAGATACAGGAAAGTAACTCATATAGATCAGCTGGCAATCAGAAAAGAAACTGTTAAAAAGTTAGTTGGGGCATTTCGAGAATCGAACTCGGGACCTCTCGCACCCAAAGCGAGAATCATACCACTAGACCAAATGCCCTGTTGTTGATGTGATTGGAGTTGTTCTTGTTGATCTTGGCAAAATGTGATTATGGTTGTTGATAAAGCTGGCAATACGCTATCAGTGTAAGTATTTACTATCAAACATGGCATTTTTTCTAATTTACTTTTGGTAAACCTTGAGTAAAATGCATGCTACTTCACTATCAATATGATCTGTGAGATATCATACCACATGACCAATGGTTATAAGTCACATACAGTGAGATATCATACCACATGACCAATGGTTATAAGTCACATACAGAAAACATTTTTTCCAAAAAGTGAAGGGGGCATTTCGAGAATTGAACTCGGGACCTCTCGCACCCTAAGCGAGAATCATACCACTAGACCAAATGCCCTGTTGCTGATTTAAATCAATCACAACGCCTAGGGGTATGTTATCATTTTTTGAAAATGTCAACTAGAACCCTTAGTTTTTATTATATTTGAAATTTTACTATTTGTAGGTGATGATAGAATCAATTATTTCTGTTATTAGAAGCAATGCCACCACATCTAAAACTAAGGGTACAATTTGGATCTTGATTTCATAGTTCATTTGACTAAAAAATGAATGCATATAGATGTGGTATCATGCCATCAGATCCTGTGTCTGAAATTTTTATTTTTCCTTGTCTTTTTTTTTCTTGAGACCTGTAATTTCTGTAGGTGGCATTGATTAAGAGACCTGTAATCACCTGGAAGCTTTTAACGAGCCTTACCTCATTCGTGGAGATTCTTTCAGGATGTTTCATGGCCAATTCTGACGCAAGAATCAAAGGTACATTTCAGATCATGTCCTATTTATTGACTTTGGAATTTTAATAGTGGAAGCCTTAACAATGCGTTTGACCTTACTACTTAAGGGGACACATGTTGTTTGGTTTGTTGAAAGTGGCTTGTCCAAAGTCAAGTATATATGTACTTTATTATTTAACAATGTTGAGCTTTTTTATCATACATAATGTATAAAAAATCGTGGGGGCATTCCGAGAATTGAACTCGGGACCTCTCACTCCCGAAGCGAGAATCATACCACTAGACCAAATGCCCTGTTGTTAAGTAGTTGAGTTACAAACGCTACAAAGCAAAACAAATGAATTCAGTATCAGATCTACTTCCTTTAGTTGACTTTTCAATGATAAATAATTTAGTCCTGATAGGTTGTCACTAGATCTGATATGTGGTATCTGTTTCACAAGTGAGAGTCCGGGAAAGGGCCACTAGAAATGAAATTTTGGTTCGCAACTTTTGTGGCTGGAAATACTCTGCTAATACATTGATAGCTTGTGGAAACAGTTACCCATAACCTTTTGTGTTTTTGATGAATTGCTAATAGCTTAGGCGTTATATTTCCTTTTTAATCAATTTTGGAAACATGGTGTTCTGCAGTAGTAAGTGGGATCCAGTATTATCTGGTTGGATTATTTCAAGAAGAGCTTTAACTGTGCAAATTATAGGGCCAGGTTAATTTTTGGTCGGACCATGTTCTTTGAAAATTTAGCAAAAGTATGCTTGCATACTAAAGATACAATGTTGAAAAAGTCAATGGGGCATTACGAGAATCGAACTCGGGACCTCTCGCACCCAAAGCGAGAATCATACCACTAGACCAAATGCCCTGTTATTAAGTAGTTGAGTTATAAACGCTACAAAGTAAAACAAATTAATTCAATGTCAGATCTACTCCTTTAGTTGACTTTTCAATGATAATTTAGTCTTAATAGGTTTTCACTAGATCTGATCTGTGGTAGTACCTGTTCCACAAATGAGTGTCCAGCGCCTCCAGGCAACGGCCACTGGAAATGAAGTTTTGGTTCCAAACTTTTGTGCCTGGAAATACTCTGCCGATATATTGGCTAACTTGTGGAAACAGTTACCCCTAACCGTTTGTGTGTCTCGATGAATTGCTAATAATTTAGGCATTATACTTTTTCAATTTATGAAACACTGTGTTCTGCAGTAGCAAGTGGTATCCAATATTATCTAGTTGGATAATATCAAGAAAAGCTTTAACTGTGCAAATTATAGAGCCTAGCTGATTGTTGAGCTGACCGTGATCTGAGAAGATTTAGCAAAATTAAGCTTGCATGCTAAAGATACATTGTTGAAAAAGTCAATGGGGCATTCCGAGAATCGAACTCGAGACCTCTCGCACCCAAAGCGAGAATCATACCACTAGACCAAATGCCCTGTTGTTTATGTATCATGGTTCAAGCTTAATCAAGCTACAAAAATCTGTGAGGCCCTCTGGGGTTTTTGGTTTTTGTTTTTTGCAGCTCATATTTGGAGAAACTGGCGTTCTTTGCATTGTAGTAGTGAGAGTATTTGGTAGGAACATGACTACATATGAAAGGCTCTTGTGTCATTTTTTCAGTATGCATTTTGCTTTGAACATGTGGAACTATTTCTTAGCTCCACTCCTTGATCTTGTTTCTATGAACTTTTGCACGGGGTAGCATGCCATACAGTTTACTTGACTTAGTAATATATGAAACGATGCATAGACCTTAAGAAACAAAAGATTTCAAAGGAGATACTTCTTTTTGGTAATAATTAAAATATACACCAGACTAAATGTCCAATTGTTGTAATCATTTAAAACATCCAAGAGATTGGTCTTTCCCATTCATTCTTTCTTTAACTGTAATTGTCCTGCTCTCTAAATTTTTATGTCTGAAAGCCACTGGTATAGGTTATAGTTACTTATATGAATTCAATGAATCTGAAAACAACTATACTTATTGGATCGTGATTTCCTAGTTGACTTTGCTTACATAAGTCTTTACTAATTTAATCTCTGAAACTTGGTGTAAAATGAGTAGACTAGCTTTTTGATGTGTGAAACGATAAGCATTCTGGTCATGATCTTTTCTTTAGTGAGTATTCAGAGCAAATGTGAATATGTTTGTCGAGATGTCCTAATTTTGTGTTGCTAGGATATTACTCGATCACAATTACTTTTTCTTTTTCTTGTGCTAGGTCTAGATATATAATCAAAACATCAATGAAAGGGGATACATTGCAAGAACTGAACCATAACACTGAACTTTTGCTCAGAGATATTGTTCTTAAAATGCAGTTAGGTTTTTTATGTGTATTTTTTCTGGAGTTTTATTGTTATAGCGCTTACTTGTTTTCCTTTCCTGCAGAATTGTTTGCATTATCGAGTTGGAATACTATTAAGTATTAACTATTTTGACCTGAAATCCAAGGTATGTTGATGTGATATCTGTACTTTACAGCTGGTGAATATAGGGCGATGTTTAGTCAATTGCTGTCTTGAACGTGATTTCCGAAGATCTGGGACTAAAAATACAGGAAAGTCTCTCATATAGATCAGCTGGCAATCAGAAAAGAAACTGTTAAAACGTTAGCAGGGGCATTCCGAGAATCGAACTCGGGACCTCTCGCACCCAAAGCGAGAATCATACCACTAGACCAAATGCCCTGTTGTTGATGTGACTGGACTTGTCCTTGGTGATCATGGCAAATTGTGGTCATCATTGTTGATAAACTGGCAACACGCTATTAGTGTAAGTATTTGCTATCAAACATGGCATTTTTTCTAATCTATTCTGGTTGAACCTTGAGTAAATGCATGCTACTTCATTCTCATTATGATCTGTGAGATATCATATTACTCGACTCATGGTTATAAGTCACATACAGAATACATTTTTTCCAAAAAGTGAAGGGGGGTCCGAGAATTGTACTCGGGACCTCTCGCACCCTAAGCGAGAATCATACCTCTAGACCAAATGCCCTGTTGCTGATTTAAGTCAGTTACAACGCATAAGGTAATGTTATCATTTCTTGGAAATGCCAATTCGAACCCTCAATTTGTTATATCTGAAATTTCCTATTATAGGTGATGATAGAATAAATCATTTCTGGTTAGTGAGTAGAATCCATGCCAACACATCTATAATTAAGGCTACAGTTTGGTTCTTGTTTTCTTAGTTCATATGGCTAAAAAACAAATGCATATTATAAATGTGGTATCATACCATCAACCAGATCCAGTGTCTGAAATTTTTATTTTCCTCGTCTATTTTTCGTTCAAAGAGACATTTACTTTCTTTAGGTCTTTACCTGGAAGTTTGTAATGAGCCTTTCCTCATTTGTGGAAATTCTTTCAGCATGTTTTGTGGCCGAATCTGATATTGGAAATCAACAAATCAAACTATCCAATTCCTCTGACGCAAGAGCAAAGGTACATTTCAGATCATATCTTATTCATTGACTTTGGAATTTTAATTGTGGAAGTCTTAACAATGCGTTGCTATTATTTGACCTTACCGCAATTTAAGAGGAACACATGATGTTTGGTTTGCCTAAAGTGGCTTGTCCAAAGTCAAGTATAGATATGCTTTATTATTTAACAATGCTGAGCTTGCTTTTATCATAAGTAATGTCAAAAAAATTTGGGGGCATTCCGAGAATCGAACTCGGGACCTCTCGCACCCAAAGCGAGAATCATACCACTAGACCAAATGCCCTGTTGTTAAGTAGTGAGTTATTAACGCTACAAAGTAAAACAAATAAATTCAATGTCAGATCTACTCCTTTGGTTGACTTTACAATGATAATAATTTAGTCCTGATTGGTTGTCACTAGATCTGATCTGTCGTAGTACCTGTTTCACATATGAGAGTCCAGGCAACGGCCACTGGAAATGAAGTTTTGGTTCAAAACTTTTGTGGCTGGAGATACTCTGCCAATATATTGGTTAGCTTGTGGAAACAGTTACCCCTAACCGTTTGTGTATCTCGATGAATTGCTAATAACTTAGGCATTGTACTTTTTTAAATTTATGAGACATTGCGTTTTGCATTAGTAAGTGGTATCCAATATTATCAGTTGGATAATGTCAAGAAAAGCTTTAACTGTGCAAATTATAGGGCTTGGTTGATTGTTGAGCTGACCGTGATCTTAGAAAATTTAGCAAAATTAAACTTGCATGCTAATGATACATTGTTGAAAAAGTCAATGGGGCATTCCGAGAATCGAACTCGGGACCTCTCGCACCCAAAGCGAGAATCATACCACTAGACCAAATGCCCTGTTTTTATGTATCATGGTTCAAGCCTAATCAAGCTAAAAGAATCTGTGAGGTCTTCTGGTTTTGGGATCAAAAATTAATTGCAAGATTCTCCCTGCTGGAGTATCAACATTAGTAGTCATTATTGATACTATGGTTGTAAAAGTTACTTTGTTGATAAGGTTATAGTTTGCATCTTGTTCTGTCAGATGCTTTGATCATGTTGTCAATCTTAAGTCTTATGTCTGAAATTTTGATTTCTTCATATTAAAATGCCTAACAATTGAATAAGGATTTTATCTTGGCCTTGCTTACCAATGAGTTCTGATATGCTCTTACTTAGATATCTGATGATGTAGGCCTCCTGAATGCCCCTGAGATTATATAAAGAATGGGGCATTCCGAGAATTGAACTCGGGACCCTTCGCACCCTAAGCGAGAATCATACCACTAGACCAAATGCCCAGTTGTTTTCATGCTGCATGCTGCATTGTGATTCTATCTGTTTCTTGAATTGAGTCTTATACCATCTAGAATTTCATGGTGTTGGAAATAGATTCCTTTGTGGTTGTTGTGTTTAGGCTAAGGTGTTTTTCATTCTAAAAATACGTAAATAAGCCTCCAGTTTTGAGTCTTGTCTAATATGTCTACTTTTGGTCATATAAGTCTCTTAAGTACGGTTACTAGGTATCATGCCACTAGATCCCTTAGTTATGGTATGTGCTTTTCATTGGTTTTTCACTTGTAATTTATTGGAAAACATTTTGTTACTGTTGCAGCATGTTCGTGAAAGATCAACCAGCACGTGGGTAGTGGTTATACTGTCTTCTGACATTTTGCAGTTTGATCTAATAATTTGGTTGAAAAGATCTATTTCATCTGATGCAAATTCAAAGGTATGTTTCGTATTTTGTTCACTTTTTACTTTGGGACACTTAATATTAAAAGTCTTGACAAGGCGTTGTGATTATTTGACCGTGCTGAAATTTAAGGAAAATGCATGCTTATTGAATTGTTGAATGTGGTCTGTGTAATATCAATTAGACTAACTATGCTTTAATATCAATACTAACTATGTTACCTTAGTTATCTGAGGGTCAAAATATTTTAGTAATATTGGCCAGCAGATCTGATGACAAGGATGCATCATGTTGTTGACTTTTAAGAAATAATCATTCTTGAAGTCTTATCTTTAATGTCTGAGTGAAATGTCGAGCTTACTCCTTAATGTTTGGGAAGTGAAATATCTTATCAGTAAACTTTTCTCCTTAAGAAATCAAGGTTTTCTGTCTATTGAATTGTCATAGATCTTACTCAGGATCTGACTAAAGCTAACAGTTGTGTATTCTTTTTTCTATCTTGCTTTGCTGGGTTGTACAATAACAATATATAACACTAAAGACGGTAAGGGGCATTCTGAGAATAGAATTCAGGACTACTCGGACCCAAATCAAAAGAATTACACAACTAGACCAAAACCAGGTTGTTGATGTAACTCTGTCAAAGCAACCTTCTGCATCTGTTCTTTGTATTCACTGTAAGCCTGAATCATCACACATAAAGACAAAGGTAGGGCCACTTTCAATAGAGTTTTTTCATCACTTTTAAAAAAGTTTTAGTCCATGTTTACTTATTGACTTACACAGTCTGTTTCCTCCTGAACTTTCTAAACTTAGGTGACCCTGCAGCTCGTTGTTGAAGAATCTCGCAGTGCCTTTCCCTTTGCAGTGGTATGTTGTCTGGTGTTATCTGGTTGGAATTCTTAGTAATATCACCTGCTGAAAGCAAAGATATGTTGAAGTAATTGTTTGTAATGTACTTTATATATAGGTCAGCTGTTGGGTAGAACTTGATCTTTGAAACTGTGGCACTAGAAGATTGACTTGTGAAGTTGTCAGTAACAAAATTCCGAACCGAAACCTCGATAATGTCTTCGAGGCCTCCGAACTTTTGTGTCCGAAACAAAAGTTTATAGTCAGAACATAAACTTTTTTAGAAAGGTCGATGGGCGCACAAAAATTATACTTGGACCCCCCTCTTACACGGAAAGAGAATCATACTATTTGATCAAATGCATTGTTTGTAAATATCTCGTTGTTCACAAGCCAACTCGTGAACAGTTTGTTCCACTATAGATGATATTGGCAGTATGTTCCACTGTCTGATTTCATTTGTTTTAAGCAACATTCATTCTAACTAAAGCCAATACAACAAGTTTGTCAGAAAAAAGAAAAATAATGGGGCATTCCGAGAATTGAACTCGGGACCTCTCGCACCCTAAGCGAGAATCATACCACTAGACCAAATGCCCGATTGTTCGTTAAATTTATTTAAAAGCTAGAGAAATTATCTGAAGTTAATGTTGAATCAAGTGAAAACATGTGATATGTTGGCCCAATCGTTGCATTCAGGCCCAGATACCGACCGTCACACCAACACATCCCAACTCTTCTCAATCTTACATTTTATGATTTTTGTTTCGTCCTAGGATCTATTTCCGATATAACAACAAATCAATTTATACCTATACCTTCCGTCTAATTTTATCCAAAATATGCATGTAAGGTCTAATTGTACCTAAAATTAGATAGTGATTATCAAATTATATACATAGTATACGAAATCGATTTAATTGTATAAATTACTGGATAAATTATGGTTTTATTATAAACCAACAACTGGTTACAATTTTGAACATTTAATTATTTAAAAGAAAAGACAGATTTGGTCGGGTTTAGACGGGTTAAAAAAGGAATGTCGGCCCAATCTTTGTGACTCGAGCTCTATTTTCTCGACGACTAGCATATGTTTATTAACTGTAAAATATGTATGGAATATATTGAATTTAGTTCAATCATTCTGTGTTTTCTTTTCAATAATTGGATTACCAAAACCATATTGTAAATAGCCGGTTCAGTTGGTTAACTTATGCATGACAATGTAAATAATACTTGTTCAGATTCATTCTGATGAATAAGAGAAGAAAACTTTCATAACAAACTTTCTTGTAATAATATCCTTTGCAAACTTCAAATTTTACACAACTCCCTAACATCAAACTTTGGTAAGAAAAACTATAGAAATGAACATTTGACCGAATAACATATTCTTTTGTGATGTCTTATTTAGAGTGTATATATTATGCTATTTCTACGACTTATACATGTAGTGGCAATTTAGTGAATATATAATTAACCAAAAAAGTAAAATAAAAGCTTAGTGACATAATTCAGTCAAAAAAATAATGAACTAAAGATCCCAAAAAGAGTTTGTATAGTTGTCATATCATATTATCTGTATCAAGTCCCAAGTATTAGAAACTAATTAATACTACTATATAATTAGTTGAAACATTCTCATTCCTCAAAGCACTTTGACTTCTAATCCCAATGTGTAATAGGGTCTCATTACTTGTTTTGTTTAATCCAAGCAAATATTAGAATAACGTAATATTTAGGTATTAGTTAAGTCAATCTTAAACAAATAAACGTGAGAGAATGTTGTTGTTGTTGTTATACATTCCTATTTTCTTAATTTGACATACTCTCATTCCTATAAGAGGATGTTTCTCGAAAACTAATCTCTCTTACTTTGAAAATTGTTCTTTCTAAAAACTAATTAATTAAGTGGTCACTGATTTTTAGGCTTTCAAGTACATTTCACTAATTCCCAATGGGATTAAACTAAGCTGTTTTAATTACAACCCTTTTTAAATCATTTTGAAACCTGAAGTTTGTGGTATGATGTATTAATAGTATAAAAATAAAATTTAAGTTCTTATACTTTGAGTACTAGTACTTTTTTAGGGTAAGTTTTGAAATACTAAGCAAACAAAACAAAAATAATAATGATGTTTGAGACAAGAAAAAGAAAAAATCACATTTGAGCACCACAATCATACGCACGGCTTAGCATGTACTTGGCTTTTAGTTTTTTTAAAAGGAACAAATTTAATGCACGACGTCTGATTTTTAAAAAATATTTATATAAATTACATAACATAGTTAACGATGAACTACTGTATGATGCATTGTAAATTTGATAATATTAGTAAGATGGAATTTTTTCAAATGTGAAATATTGTATTTGTTCTAAGCATATATACTAGATTCTCACCTTGTAATGTTTGATAGAATGCTCGATCAAAAATAATATCTTTATATGATTTTAGAAAAGAAGATGAAAAGTATCTCAACTTGTGATATTTCTTATGAACCATTCATAACAGTTTTATTCATCCTTTATATATAGGAATATGTCACACAATCGCCATACCAAAATGAGCACTCTAATACTTTATAAACACTTACTCACATACTACAAAAATTCACATCTACGAATTCTTTTGGAGACTTTCTGTTAATTCGAGAGAGATTTTTCTTTTTGTTTTTAAGAGTTAGAATTTTCTTTTGGTTTCTTCGAGTTATACTTTTTAATTTATATTGTACCTTTACTATATTGTCTGGTGTTTTAAGAAATAGATTTGGGGTATGGGTCAATAAAAAGAAGGTTAACTATCACACTAATAAACCAATAATCCTCCAACCGTATACAGAATAGAATCAACGTTATGAACTTTGTTTATAGTGAACATGTAGGGTTGACGGTCTATTTTCACCCAAAATTTTGATATAACAACATATCAACTTATACTTAGATTCTATGTCTAATTCCATTTAAAGTATGCATGCAAGGTCTAATTACACCCATAATTAGATAATGACTATCGAATTTCACACATAGTATATAAAATCGGTCTAATTGCACAAATTGCTAGATAATTATGGTTCTGTTATAAACCAACAATTGATTACGATTTTGAACCATTAATGAACGTAACATAAACAAATTTTAGAGACAACCAAATCTCAAATAGGCAATGGTTATCCTAACCCGCTCAAATATGGTTGTCAATTTGAGATTTGGTCGGCTTTAGATTCGGTTAATTGATGATTTAAGATCGTAATCAATTATTGGTTTATAACAAAACCATAATTATCTAACAATTTGTGCAATTAGACCAATTTTGTAAATTATGTGTGGAATTCATTAGTCATTATCTAATTTTGGATGCAATTAGGCTTTGTATGTATACTTTAGGTGGAATTAGATAGAATATCAAAATGTAGGTTGATCTGTTGTTATATCGAAACTTTGAGGTGGAAATAGACCATCCATCCGAAATTCGGGAAGTCACATATTGGCTTTTTATTTATAATTCAAGTCACATTATTTGGACATAGGGAAAATAATGGAAGGAGACAGGTGATAATAAACAAAAATAAGGATAAGAAAGGAAAATGAAGTAGAAAGTGCATGTGAAGAGAAATTAGGGCATTGAAGAGAGAGCATGTTGGTGTATTTACTAATGTGAGCATTTAGTGAGACTGCAAAATATGAGCGCAATTTTAGCTTACAATCTTACAACCTCTTTCTTATAACCCATTTCTCTTGCTCCCTCACTATGTACCTTTCATTTATTGCATCGCAACATAAAGTATTATGAATAAGTAGTACTATACTAATAAAGAAGTCTGTATATTCTTTTATTTTCTAGTTTTTTTTGGTTATAAGAGTGTATTTATATTTTAATATGTAATTTAATTACAAAAAGATAATTTGAAAATAAAAATCATACAAAATGAATACACATTCATATATTTAGGTGTATGTAAGTTGTGAAAATTAGGGTGTAATTATTTGTATATTATATGATTTTATCAAACTAATAATACCAAATAATACATTAAATCTGTAAGCACATTTTGAAAGTTTTATTTTTTTTTATTTTATTTTTTTTGTCAACGAAAGATTTATTTTAAAAATATTGTATTTAAAAAGTACATAAATCTATAAAACCCTGTAAAAAAAACTTGAAAATGTTGGAAAATACTAAATGGTGAGGTCAGCTTTGAAGCTATTGGAGTCTATAATAATGCATTGAAGTCATCGTACAATTAATTGATAGTTTTGGTTAGGGACAAACTGGTTGTAGCAAAAGAAGCAAAAGACTGAATAAGGAAAATGAAGACAAATATAGATAACTTTATAACTCTCACTTATTTAAAAAATATCAAACACTTATCACTTCAGTACTATTCGGTATGGATCACTCATCATCCATTACTCCCCCCACAGTTATTGGTCGTATACATGTACAACACATATGCATATGCGTCAAATTAAATATATATATATATATATATATTAGTTTCACCTTTTAAAAAACTATTACTTAATTGTATATTTGTATTATTCATACAAGAATATTAATGATTTGTATATTGAAAGAGATTTGTGAAGTCCAAATATGTAGATGCAAACATAAACTAGTTGCCTAATTTGGTTTAATCAACCATATGACGGAGCTATCGTATGAACCATATTTACATGCAATTTTAGGAGATCTATGAGGGTAACAAAATCATATGTACTAAAAAGTTAAAAATTATACAACAAAATCATACTATAAATTGATAACTCTCTCGACGAAAATAAGTACTGCAGTATGTGAGTAGAATTGTAACGGATTTCTATTTCCGATGGTTATTTACCATAAAGAATCCGTCTTAAGTTCATTGTCCACTATAAATTATGTTATATAAACTGTAAAAAATCTTGCACTCTAATTAATATAGTCGATGGCTATTCACATTTCCAATCTGATTAATCTCATATGCATGAGAGCGAGAGAGATCAGTGTGATCTGTGATTCTGATACCAATTAACACAAAATAAGTAAATATTTTGTTAAAATTTTCGAGGAAAAAAAATATATAATTGCTACAATAGAAAAGAAAGCGATGGATGATTGGGAAATGAAAGTGGCAGCTTAGGAAAAGAAACTGATGGATGTGATCACTTCTCCATACTTTATGCTGAAGTGCTAAGTTCACAGTTGTATCCCATGCTCATTTTTAAGCTGTCTAGATCTCCTCTATAATTGCTTTGGCTTTGTTCATGTTATTCAATTCTATATTTGATATGTCTTGAAGGAAAAGCTAAACTAATTAATGAAGTAGTGAGGTGGGTCACCCTTAAGTCGCTCGACCCATATGATTTCACAAGGTACACTAGGGCTTCAAACCTATTCGATTTGCCATGAAGTCAAACGTCCAACACTTAATGAGAGACAATATAAGATAACCTCGGCATATTGACCACTTTGGCATACGAGCGAGTTCGGTTAGAAGTCCATGTCAACTAGTTTGCAACGCATTTAATGCGTTGTAGAGCCGTTCACCTATATTATAGACTCGCTAAGCTGCTCAGCAAGCATTTTATATAGCAAGTGAGTAGCCTAACTACCCAGTAGCCCGGCAACTACACCTTTGGGAATGATGTCCTAAGTATAGGCCCTAACAGGTAGGAAAGTCACACTAAACCATTTTGACTATAAAAGTAGATCTTCTGCATGTCGAGTTGGAGATCTAATCATCATTTTTTCTCTAAAACATTAGAAACCGCTTGTTTTATTTTGTTTCTACTCGATAATTAACATCCTTTTTCGTATATATTTACATCAATAAAATATTGTGCTAGTCACACCACAAACAATAATTAATATATGTAAATATCACTAATTTTGTCAAATTAAGATTCCATGTAGCTAGAAGTCATTTACTGAGTTCGAATTTGTAAATTGGTCCACTAAAGCAAGATATGAACAAAGTAATACAAATCCATTCTATAAATTCCGTAATTGTTAATCACTTTTTCCTAATATAGATACTTTATCCTTATTGGGCCGAAATGCGTCTAGTATTATCAGATACTTCATGCATTACTATATATAAAATAAAATAAATAATTCAAGTTTACATATTCTTGTTATCATTCAAGGAGAATATATATATATATATATATATGTGTGAAGCTTTTCCCAATACGAAGAAAATATAATTATTTAGAACTATAATATATAAATTGGATGTACTTGTTGAGCTTTTAAGGTTTTCATTCGCTTGAAGTCAAATTGACTGCTGCTAGCTTGAACATCCCACCGGAAGCTAGGGTTCCTCCATGACGCCAATATTTTAAATAAATCTAAGAATAAATAAACTGTTTACCAAATAAAACGAATCTATTTTTACCACTACATATTTATATATGAAGAAGCACTGGTAGATTCTGAAGCACTTTTAATGTGAGGCACAAGTCATGAATTCAATTCTTTAATTCGGTTCTTTTAGTTTTTGGTTTTTTCTGTTTAAAAAATATAATGACTAATGAGTATCAACTAAAATTCATTTCAGTTTTGGTTCTACTTTAAAACCAAATTATTCCTATTCCGGTTCTGAATAGTTATTTTTTTCAAAAAGTAACCAAATACCCAAAAAAATATGATTATTTGTGACCACGACTCATTTGAATACTCGGAGAAAAAGTCTATATATCTATAGATTGACTTCTCTTAGAGTAACAGTCTACACCATTCCCATAAGATCTGAGACTCCTAAGTTAAGAAAATAAATAATATATGTACTATATAATAAATTAAAGTATATATATATGTATATTGAGCTATAATACTTCAAATTTTTTGCTAAGATCGTATTACATTAATTGGGGAAGTGAGTTTGGTCTAATAGTTATTGTCCATTTCTGCGGTCTTTCTTTACCAAAATTCGATTTCAAGTAAATATATAACTCCGCATGATAGGATTTGAAATTCGGTTTATAGATAGTGTTTCTATCATATTAATTTTGTCTTCAGAATCTTTAATAATCTTAGACCAGTCCTCGAAAGGGAAAATGACATGTTATATGAAGAAGTGCGTACTTAAGAGTGTTAAATAACATAAAGAAAGAAAAAAATACTTTTTGATATAGTTGCATTCTTAACTCAAAATTATACTCCTTATATCACATAATAAATAATGTTCTAGAGCGAAATTTTTGTATTAGAATATTTGGTATTTTAGATTTTTAACACAAAAATTTGATTTATTTTGCGAATCCAATCCTACTATTTATTTACATTAACTACACCATTGATTACAATATAAAGATATTTTAAGTAATTTTATAAATTTTCTTAAATATTTTGCATGTATCTTTTTTTTTTTTTGTCAACTTAACTCAAAATATCAATAAGCAAACCAACAAAGAGGAACATTGTTAACGTAAGCTTGATTCCTAGATAATCCTCTAACGCTCCGAGCTAGGGCATCGACTTTGTGATTGAGAGCTCGCGAAATCCAACCCAGAGAACATATACGGAAGGAGTTTTGGAGTCTCGAAAAATCTTCTAGGTAGGGTTGAAAAGCTGGCCATTCAGAAGGAGCTTCTGTCATCTTGACTAACTCGACGCAGTCCACAAAAAACTCCATTTCTGTAAAACCAAAGCCAGATAACATTGTCATTGCCCAGAGTAGCGCTTCAAATTCGGAGTGTAATGGTGAAATAATATAATTGGTTAATGAGCCTCAAATTTGCATGTATCTTAAATATCAAATATTATGAGACTGAAGAAATAATATAATTGGTTAATGAGATAAAGCTCCCAATTTCATTTTATCTTTGAAATAAATATAGATAAAGAAATTTTATACTATCCCAAAAGATTTACTACTCCCTCTGTTTCAGTTTAAAAGAATTCTCTTGTTAAGACCCTATTTAACTACTAATTAATTGAAACCTCAGACTCATACGAGAACTACAGTAAGATAAAGTCAAGAACTTCCTTTGATGCGCTAGTGTAAGGGTAAGCATCAGAAAAAAGAACTCTGATTTCTCATATTACGTGGGGTCTTCGCGGGGTTTTTTTGAAAAATCCTTATTTAAAAGAAAGTTTTCCTTCCGTGCTGTAGGTCAATAAAATTATCTTTTTCAGCACGAGAAGTCTCAAATGCTTTCAAAAAAGGAAGAGGTACGAAATAAATTCAATTAGATTGATTTTTCACACATATTAAAAAAATAGGTAAAAATTATGTTATGCTCTTATTTAACTAATAGAATTCCAAACTATTTAATATTATATTTATTTAATTACGGGCAAATGAGATAATTATATATTAAAAATTATATTAAAAAATGAGAATAACAATTAAAATGAAATAAAAAGATTTAGCCTAGAATAATAAATAATATGAAAAGGAGAGAATACTACGTTATTAAAGGGAACGATCATCAACAAAGACCCTCGAGTCAATCCGAAAAAACGATCTTATTTCCTTGCAATTACTATACCACCACCCACTTTGACCTCTTAAAAATTCTTATATTTTCAATTAATACTTGTTCTATTTTCCGTAGATTTACATAACAAAAACCCCTAAACGTGTGTTTGGTTCATGTATTATAGTTATCCCGAAAACAAGCCTGTTCCCTCCGAGTTTAAGGCTGAAGCCCGAAGGTGACCGAGAGAATCCTTCTCTGCACATGACTGAAAGTCCAGAAATTAACTTATAATTATAATTGAAGAATAACACACACATACATACAGTAAACCCCATCTTCTTATTATAATATATTTCTACGATATATAAGTCTTGTTCTATTTAATGTTTCTTTTAGATGTCAGAAGAGAAACTGATTTTGATGAAAAGGAAAGAAATTCTAGTTCGGAACCAAACAAGGATCACTATCAAAGAGTCTGTTTTTTGTATTTCTGAAGAAATGTGAGTGTTCGTACGTTTGAACTGTAGAAGCAGTTTGGATTTTAATGCAAAGAACTGTAAGGATGAGAGGCATGGGGTTGCATTAATGATCACTTTCAGTTTATTTTATATCTCACTATTCACCTTTTGAGATATTTGATTAATGCATTGAATTTTTTAGTATTTTTATAAAATGAATACGCTCATTATATCATGACAAAAAAAAAAAAAAAACCTATCTTGAAAAGGACGATGGATTTTCACAATCCAAATAGCTCGATTCTTTAGCCGAAGTGTGCTAAAATTGTCAAAGGTAGAGGAATCCCATAACAGTTCGTCGTATAAATGAGTTATGAAAGAGTATCTCCCCAGATCTTTTCTTCCTCTCGGAGACCAGAAACTCCGATGAAAAATTCTGAACTGCCTCAAAGGGATTGAATACGACGACCACACCTTTCTGGCACCTGAATAAGGAACAGAAGGCGCATTAGCATTGTTTTGGAAAAAAGACTTCATTGGGAAAATCCTATCAGCAAACAAAAACTTCATAGACACAAGGGTGACCCACAAACAGGATAATTTTTATGCAGTATTTGTCTACAGAGAGCCAAATAAGACACGAAGAAGTGAGTTCTAGAATAGACTAACAAATCTACTAGAGAACAGGTCAGGTCCATGGCTACTCTCTGGGAATTTAAACAAAATTTTGTGTAACTCTTAAAAGAAAAGAGGTACAAACCGAGCAGAAAGCTTCTTTATGGACTTCAAAATCTTTATTGCGGGAAATGACCTATACAACCTCCAATTCTCTGGGCATCCGCTTTCATGGCGACGTTATAGACATAATCACTTGGTCCATTGTCGTTTGGATAGAAATTTGGCCTCAGGCTCATGGATAGACAAGTACCCTGCAGCTAGATGCGAATATTTAAGAATGGAAGGGTCAGACCACAGACCGCTGGTAACCTATTTCTTGGGCTGCATGAAAAGAACAAAGGGGTTATTTAGGTATGACCGTAGCTTGAACAACAATCCCGAGGTGAAGAAAATTGTTGGAAAATAGTGGAATTCAGAAAAGGATGCAGCACTGAAACGCAGACTCAAACTCTGTCGCCAATCTATAATCAATTGGAAAAGAGAGCAAAAGCTGAACAATAAGGAGAAACTGGATCAAGATAAACATGCCTTGGACATAGAACTAAGCAGCCTAAACCCGGATGAAGCAAAGATCAATGCACTCAATGCAGAACTAAAAGAACTCTATCGACTTGAGGAAGAGTATTGGAAGCAATAAAGTAGACAGACATGGTCGAAGAGGGGAGATGCCAGTACTGGATTCTTCCACGCGGTGATCAGAGGTAGAAGAGCTGTAAACCGATTTTCTGTTATAGATAATGTTGTTGGCACTGCTGTCTACGAAGAAGACAAAATCACGAAGGTGACTTCGACTCAAACCTGTTCAGTTCAAAGAGAACAGATTGTGAGAGAATGATTTATCAAACAATCCAACCCATGGTGAATGAGGAAACAAATACGAAGCTAGTGTCAAATCCCTCTTCAATGGAAATTAAGGATGAAGTCTCCTCAATCCATCCGGACAAGACCCCTGGTCCCGATGGATTTTCTGCAAGCTTCTTCCAAAAATTCTGGCCAATTATAGGGTCTGTAGTAACATAAGAAACCATGACAAAGAGACTGCAACCACTACTAGACACATTAATAGCAAAAAATCAGTTAGCCTTCTCACCGGGTCGAGCAATTACGGATAATATCCTAATTACACATGAAGTCCTACACTATCTCAAACAATCCAAGACAAAAAAGAGGTGTTCCATGGTCGTTAAAACCGACATGAGTAAAGCCTACGACCGCCTAGAATGGAACTTCATTGAGATCATGCTATAATGACTTGGTTTTCATCCGATATGGGTTCTTTGGACAATGACATGCATCAAGTCAGTAAGCTATTCATACCTAGTCAATGGCACAATACAAGGATTGGTAACACCACAAAGAGAACTAAGACAGGGTGACCCTCTCTCACCCTATCTCTTCATCATATGCAGTGAATTCCTCTCAGGTTTATGCAAAAGGGCAAAGGAAAACAGAAAATTACCAGGCCTAAAGGTAGCAACAAACAGCCCAAGCATCAATCACTTACTGTTTGCTGATGACACAGTTTTCTTCTGCTATGCAAACAAGAAAAACTGCACAGCACTTTAGGAAATTCTAAAGACATACAAAGCTGCCTCAGGTCACGTCATTAACAAAGCAAAGTTGTCCATTACCTTTACAAAGTGCATGCCACTAACAACAAAATGTCGAGTAAAAGAAACCTTGGGGATAAGATTAGAAAGAGGGAACGGTAAAAACTTAGGTATACCTAAAAATTTTGGAAAGAAGAAGAGGGATATTTTCCACAACATCATCGAAAAAATCAAAAGGAAAACCACAAGTTGGTCTACAAAAAATCTCTCCTAACCTGAGAAGTTTGTTTTGCTAAAATCTGTCTTGACTGCAATACCAGCATATACGATGCAAAGATTTCAACTACCTCTCAGCCTATGTTCCAAGATTCAATCTGTTCTCACTAGATTCTGGTGGGACTCGAGCAAAGGAGAAAAGAAGACATGTTGGGTAGCGGGGAAAAAACTTACCAAAGGGAAAAGAGATGGCGGATTGGGTTTTCGAGAAATCCTTGCCTTTAATAAGGCGCTTCTTGCAAAAACCAGCTGGCACATTCTTCAATCCCCAGATTTCGTTCTTAGCCAAGTGTTGCTAGGCATATACTCTCCAAAAGAAAGTTTCATGAGCTGTAAACCAACAAAGAATATGTCCCACAGATGGAAAGGGATTTTAGCGGGTAGAGTTCTTTTGAAAGATCACTGAGGAAAAGGGATTGGAAATGACAAAGACACTAATCTATGGACTGATGCTTAGCTCTCCCTAGAAGAACCGACGAGAATACATGGACCAGTCAAAGAGCGAGATGTTCACCTCACCGTGGATCACCTCTTATGCCCAGCTTCTGAAACCTGGGATTACAACAAAATTAGAGAGTTAGTTGCAAACCTTGAAACCATCCTCCAATGCATCAAACCGAGCATAACATCGACTCCTGATAGAATAATTTGGATTTCAAACAAATCAGGAACCTACTCTACTCGGTCAGGCTATTTTATAGAGATGGATAAAATCAAGACATGTCATCAAGATCAAAACCAGAATGGTAATGCAATAAACTAATTTAATTGGAATAAATTTATATGGCAGGAAAATGTGTCTCCAAAACTAAAGATGTTCTTATGGCGAGCAATGAGCAAAGCACTACCTTTAAGTGAAAACATGGAAGCAAGACAGATGAGAGACCACCTCACCTGCATCAGATATGGTGAACCCGAGACTACAGAGCATGCTTGGCTCCATTGTGAATTTGCAAAAATAGTGCGGCGGAAATACCCCTTTAAAACGACTTTTGAATCCTCGATAGTAAGTACTTTACAAGAAGCCCTACAGAAGGCGAAAGAACTAATTTTCCTCTGGAGTTCATCAAACACCCATTGTTTCCTGGATCCTATGGTCGATTTCGACAGCATGTAAGCAATGGATCTTTGAGAAAAGGAAATGGACAGAGGATTAAGTAGTATCAAAAGGGATTAGGGATGCTAAGGAATGGAACCTGGCACAAGACGATCTTGATAACACCAAAACAAAGATCTCCCAGAGCAGAGAACAATTGCAGCAAGACCGAGAGGATACAATCCATGTATTCACAGACGCAACATGGGTTACGATGTCAACAACTATAGGAATCGGTTGGTGGGCTTGCCTCTCCGATCACCAACGTCCAACCAGGAATAGCAAAATCAGTTTGTTCACCCTCTCTCCTCTTATAGCAGAAAGGATAGCAGTTCGCTCAGCTCTTTAATGGGTATCTAGCTGTGACTTCCAAAAGATTGCAATAAAATCTGACTTTCTTGGGTTGGTGAAAGTTTTTAAAGGGAAAGACTCACCAAAGAGTCTTCATAGCATTAACTCCGATATATGGAGCTTTTCTTGTCATTTTAATTTCTTTAGTTTGAGTTATGTTTGTTGAGAAGAGAATATGGAGGCACATCAAATTGCCAAGTAGGCTTACAGACCCATGTAGCTACTCGGATTTAAATAAATGAAAACCTCTCTTTAGCCCCCCAAAAAAACAACAAATCAAAACAAAAGAATATGCTCATTATAAATATAAATTAAGGAAGAAACAAGAATAGTAAGATTGACCAAAGCACATATAAGGTTTGAGGAGAATCCAACACAAATCGCTTTAGATCACAACCCTCATTGATTAGAGGTCTCAAGACCTTGGGTTTCTAACCCTAGTTCATAGGGTACCATTGCTTTGTTGATGGCTCATGGTAAACATCATAATAGTCATAAGAATTAGGATAGTATTGTTTCCTAAATGACATAAGTAGAATTTGTGTAGGGTGTAGGATAAGAACAAGAAGTCTATCAGTGCTGCATTCCAAAGTCCAAGCCTTATTATATATGGGTGATGTCTTGCTTCCTATCAAAATTGCTACGGATTATGCAGAGATTTCAAAATGATGTCTAATCCAAATGAGTGGTCTGCTTTTTTCGATTTTGTGAGATTGAAGAATTGTTTATGTTGCATCTTTATTCACTCGACTCCTATATCATTAAACAAAAGAAGATTTACTCGTTTGTAGTAGCAGAAGTTTAACTACTAATACTTATGTTGTATACACTACAAGAATACAAGCCATTTTCCAACGGCTAATCCAACCGGAAAAAAATCGTCAGAAAAGTTTTGACCAAAACCGACCAGATTTCACCAGAATAGCAAAACGGTCGGAAATCGTCAGGCACAACCAATGACAGCATAGTCATCATAAACCGTCAAAATGAGTCCGATGAAAACCAACAACCACCAACTGCTAAATAACTCCCGCTAGACACCGTCAGTGCATTTTTGACAGTTTCCAATAGTTTACGTATTTATTTTTTAAAATATAAAACAGAGGAAAGAACCAAACACCGATGCACATATGTTGGATGCAGCAAAGCAATCGTTGTATAGTGGTTGCATCGATGATGTGTCACCATTGTTGACCGCAGCTTAATTAATAAATATTAAAACAGATTACAATTTACCGAGAGCTGTCTCGACGCATTTGCTAGTTACGTTAGGAAACTTCTACCTGTAGATAATACATATGCTACATCTTACTACGAGATCTATAAATTGGTAGCTGGAGTCGGATTACCATATCAGATGATAGATGTTTGTGTAGACAATTGAATGATCTTCTACAGAGAGTATTCCAATCGGATGTGTTGTCGTTTTTGTTGTAAACCTTGATTGGAGGATACTGGTGGGAGGACACAAGTCCCATATAATAGGATGTGATATTTGCCATTAGGAGATAGGCTTAAAAGGTTATATCAGTCATAGCGCACATCGAGCCCAATGCGATGGAATGTAGATCATAATTCAGCCGGTGAGATAACCCACCCTTCAGACGCAAAGGCATAGAGATATTTCCAATCAGTATATTCTGAGTTTGCCCGGGAACCAAGGAATGTATATCTCTGGCTTTCCACGGATGGCTTTAATCCATTTTGGAAACATGAGAGACAGTATTCAATTTGCTGATGATTGTAACACCGTATAATTTGCCACCAGCCTTGTGTATGAAGCCCAAGTTCTTATTTTAACAGTCCTTGTACCAAGGCATGATCATCCACGAAGATTGCTTGATGTATTTTTACAACCTATTATTTACGAATTGAATCAACTATAATTGAATGATACTACAGTGTATGATGTTTCTACTGCTAAAAATTTCCATATGAAAACAGTGTTAATGTGGACTATTCGTGATTCCCCACTTACGGTATGCTATCAGTTTGGTCAAAGCACAAGAGATTGGCATGTCCTCATTGTTAGGATAACATTGAAGCATTCCAGCTCAACCATGGGCATAACTCATCCTGATTTGATTTCCACCAACATTTTCTTTCTATAGATCATCCATATCGACGAAGCACATTATTGTTCACTAAAAACAAGAAAGTGTGGTATGGTCCACCTCCAGAACCAAATGGTGCTGAAATATTAACACAGGTAAGGGATTTTGGCGATGAGTCAACTCTAAAATGCGGAGGGAATGGACATAGTCCGGTCAATGGTGTTGGGAAATACCATAACTAGCATAGGAAGAGTATTATCTCGGGGTTGCCTTATTGCAAAAACAACATCCTTTGACACTGTTTAGACGTTATGCACATTGAGAAGATTTTTTTAAGAATTCTACCAACACAGTGATGAATGTACAGGGGAAATCAAAAGACAATCTCAATTCAAGACTAGACTTACCGAAAATATGTGAAAGTTCCTACATATACAAGGAAGTAGCAAAGTTGGCTTGTTTCTATCTTTAGATTGGAAAAACAAAAAAAGGTTAGTTCTTTCCTCACCATATATTTGTACGTGCTTCTAACTTCCATTAGTGAAATGTAATATATATTTTTTTATCTTGTGCTTTTTTGTAGGATGTTTTTTTATTTGGATTAAACACCATGTAAAATTTCTTGATTGGCATGCTTCTAATCTATGAAACTGCATTGACAGCAGTGAAGCAGTGAAGGGAAATTCAATGGCATGAAAAGTCATGACTATCTTGTTGTAATGCAATGACTTTTCCTGTTTGCATTTACATATTTATTGCCACATAATGTACATTAAGCTCTTGCATGTATTCTCCTAACACTTAACTTTCGAAAATATTGTGAATATTTATATGTAAGTGCTTAGGGTGTTTTCCTGTAACTAGGATTTGGTTCTTTTTTCCGTGATCTATGCTCACGACCTCTTATCTTAGACGGAATAAGAAATTTAAATGCGAAGATTCCAATAATCTTATGCAATCTTGAAACAATATTTCCCCCAGTATTTTTTTGACGTTATGGAACATCTACTTATTCATCTCCCTCATGATGCCAATAATTAAATGTGATTTAAAAAGAGTAATATGTGTAATGTTCTTATATTATATACAAAGCTAATATTTGTATCTAACAGATCTCGGCGGGTCAGTGCAATATCATTGGATGTACCCATTTGAAAAATATATGTTTAAGCTGAAAAAGAAAGTTAAAAACTTAAGCCAGGTCGAATGTTCTATTTTCTTACAGAGTATAAATGAAGAAACAACAAACTTTGCATCGTTATACTTTCTGGCAAATGTGCAGACTAAGAGTCAGCGACCACCACAACATGGTGATGGAGGGGATCGATCTATTTATAAAGCATATGTCTCATAAATATTTTCAAAAATTAGTCGACTTAGTTAAAAACCCAATCGCAAAACCCTCAGCCCCGCTGAGATAAAACATGTGTTTATATATATTGCAACAAACTACGCTGAAATAGAAGAACTTGAGAGGTTAGTAGTATATGCATGTAATTTTATTATCTTATGTATTATTAAATCAATTACCTTACTTGCAGATTATACATGGCACAAATTCGAATTGCTTACCCAAATTACTCTGAAGAAGAGGTACAAAATACAAAGGAAGACGAGTTCACTCACCGGTTAAAGTTTATGTAAGTTTTTTAGTATGTGTTTTGGTGAGGGACATGTGTCTATTAGATAAGATATTAATATACTAAAAATCTAATTAAAGTTGTACGTTACACAGGCTTCAACTATGGGACAAATATTTCCCATATGGGTGGAAAATTTTGTAAGGGCTCATTTGCTAATCGCTAAATCATTTCCTATGTATTTTACTCGCGGTTATGGATTCAAAATTTTTCTGGGAGGTATAAAAAGAGCAACAACTGACTACGAAATATCTTCGACATCAAGTGATATGGTATACTATGGCGTCTTACGAGAGATATTAGAAAGTTACTGCCTTGGTATGCTTGACTTGAAGTGCATTGTCTTCTACTATGACTGGTACGACCCTGTTTTGGGTGTCGGCATATATGTTGATGAGTTTGGTGTCATATTAGTAAACTCAAAAACAAAGCTGGAAAAGTATATTTCGTTCATGCTTGCGTCACAGGCCAACCAAGTGTGCTATCTCCCGTACCCACGAGTGTCAAACCGCTCTAATGAATGGACCATAGTGATATCAACTACCTCCCGCAGAAGACTACATGGTGTTGCAGAACATGATTCAATGCAGCAGACTACACTTGGTACCTTATGTCCACTTGAGATTTCAATCGGAGTTGATCTTTGTGTAGATATGACGTCATATGGGTTTGCGATGGTACATGATGATTTTAAAGAGGAAGCTCAAGAGTTTGGTAAAGAGCGTGATGATAGTTCTAACACAAAGTCTGATGTATATGGAAGTGAATCAAATTAAATAGTAAATCATAGTATGTATTTTAAAGAGTGTATTCCTAAATCTATAACATCCAATTTTACAATTTTTATAAAATTAAAATTGTAACATCTAAATTTTCATTTTAAATTATATATAAATTTATTTTATCGTCGGAATTTTCGACGGGTCTCAACAATATTTATTCGTTTTTATTTAATTAAACCGTCGGTTCTCGATGGGCTCCAACATACACTTTTATGATGGTTTTTGATGGAGATGCTTTGCAATCGACGCTGACCGATGGCTATTTTATTAAGTAATCAGTGGCTATTTAGCTACCAATGACCACTGATATAATTTGGTTGTTAATTAGCCACCAGTTTGTTACCGATTTGCTATTAAAAAAATTAATGGAATTATGGTGGCTACTCAATGGTGAATCGGTAGCCATTTTGGGCCACCGCTAAATTGTAATGGTTAGGCAGTGGCGAATTTTAAACATTTTCTTGTAGAGTTTATATAATATATTTAGTGCTTATCAAGACAATAATTGATGCTAGGGTTTTTTCATATAAGAAATTGTTGCTCTATCGAATCTTTTAAAAGATTGAGTTTGTACTTAGTTAAATATTATATATATATATATATATATGAACTGTAAATATTTTATAACCATAAGTAGCTAAGTTTACATATAGGCTACTTACAATGGTATGTTAAATAAAATTATTCAACACCGTAATTCATACAATAACAATAAGGTATTGAACAACATGTTGAATGTGACATGGATTCAACCATGTTGAAAAGATTCAACATATTGAACCAAAAGATAGGTGAGAAAATTAGATTATATGGCATGTTTTAATTGAATACAAAATTTAATTATAAATATAATGATATGTGTTCTATAATGACATAGAAGAAAGAAAATTAAGCTGGATATTAAGTTAATAAAGGAGGGTGTTAAATAAACAACTCAATATACGTAGCTTTTGAAATCTATATCTGGAGGTTCAAAAAAAATTAAATGAGCTTTAGTTATAGACTGATGGGGTTATGAATCTATATATATGGAACCAAACCAAAATGAAAATAACCAATGGCATGATTTGAGATTTTGCTAAACATATAAGAGTTTCTTCATAACACGATCGAGCTGGTTGAAACAAGTTCAGGAGAAGAGGGGTTACCACCGTGAGTCCTCTGGTTTCTTTCATACCAAATCGTGTAGATGGTTAAAAAATCTTGATATATTAGAGACTGGACAATGTGAAAACCCATCTTTTCATTATAATCCATCACTGAAACCCAGATTTTGGAAATAAACAAAAAATGTGACGCGTGGAATGGTTGGGTCATACAACTTCAAGATGGTCAAAAGATTTTGTTGGGTCTTCAAAAGCTTTCTCAAAAATATCGAGATTTTATTTTAATCTAAATAATCTTATTTGAATACTGAAATGTTTCACATCCAAACGATATTGACCAACATTTGTTAATGAATTGGCCAAGACCGAGAGTCGTAAGTTCTGCATAATCTTGTTAATTGTAATGGTATACTAGTAATGGTAAAAATTTAAGGTTAACATTGTAGAATTAGGTACTAATCTGCTTGATTTTCATTGATGTATCAATGAGGTATTTATACAATACATGAGAAACCCTAAGAGAATGGAAATATCTAAACCTAAACCAATACAAACCAACATTACATATAAACCAAACATAACCAACAATATATATATATATATACACATTCTCGCTAAAATTTCCCCTCACGTTGGAGCATGGAGGTCTTGAATGTCCAACTTGGACATAAGAAACTCGAAGTGCACATGTCCTAGAGCCTTTGTCAATATGTCTACGAGCTGGTCATTAGTACGAAAATGGGTAAGAGTGATGATATCATCACGAATAGCGTCCCGGCCAGCATGACAACCTGACTCAATGTGCTTAGTACGCTCATGGAAAACATGATTGGAAGCTATGTGTATGGCAGTCTTACTATTGCAAAACAAGCAAACCGGAGCAGGACGATCAATACCTAACTCTTGTAACAACTTTCAAAACTATTTGATCTCACGTAAGGTGGCTGCCATGGAACAATATTCTGTTCTAATGGAAGAATGAGACACAATGGCTTGTTTCTTAGTTTTCCAAGCAACAGGTGAACCACCAAGAAGTACAACATATGCACTCAACGAGCGACAATTCAAAGGACAAGTTGCCCAATCGGAATCAAAATACACTGTGCGAGATAAGTCCTTGTCAAATTTAAGCACTATTCCAGCACCAGGAGAGCCTTTGAGATCACGAACAACCTGCAAAGCAGCAGCCCAATGAGCCTCACGAGGTGTCTGCATAAACTGTGACAAGACATGAACAGAATAGCTTAAATCTGGCCAAGTATTTGTCAGATAAATGAGGCGACCAACCAGTCTTCTATACTTCATTGGATCACTGAGCAAGGGACTGTCATCACGAGCCAACTGATGATTTTGCTCCAAGGGTGTGGCTGCGGGTTCTGTTCTTGTATAGCCACTATCTGCAATAATATCCAATACATATTTCCTTTGTGACAAGTACACACCATCTTGTCCACGACTGACTTCTATCCCAAGGAAATATTTAAGCTTGCCCAAGTCCTTTGTGTTGGTTTTTATGAGAGTAAGCTCAACATAAACCGTGGAGACTTCACTTGGTGAAAGAATCCACTTAACCCACAAAATGGACTCAATCTCAAGGGTGAAGAAACACCAACTTGTGGTTGAATCTACACAAACAAGACTTGATAAATCCGAGACTATTATGGAATAGCTTGTCCTTAGCAAAAACAGAGAATCTAGGTTGGAACTAGTCCAAGCAAAGCATCACAACACTTTGGAGTTTGTGTGCCAAGGAAATCTTGGATCTAAGAACCATTCAACTAGATCTTTAAGAGAAAATGAACCAAAAGCAAGAAAAGAGTTTGGGTTGAGATTTAGAAGTGTTTTTGGTAGGAGAGAACTGCCATAAGGCAGCCTCTATAGGAACTCTCAAACTCTAAAATTTACATCCTAAACTTCTTGCACAAACAAAATAAAGAGAGAACTTTCTGAACACTTCTTTGTATTTGATTTTTGAATGTGAATGATTTACAAAGGGAGATACTGTTGGGAATGTCTTGCAATCATTTGTACTTACTCGTGTGGTTGGTTCTAACATCGAGATTTGACAAAGTCATATGGTACTAGGGGTTATAATGGCTTGCTAGAGTCCATTTATAATCTGTGAGTTGAGACACTCACTACTAGTACTATATGATCCTATTGGGTCACACACCTAAGCAAATGGAAACGATTCAATAGGGAATGATCATTATAGGAATGATTCATGATTTGAGCATGATTATATATGATTTCAGATCAGAACATGTGTTTTGGGCCAGACCTAAATTAATTCTAGTTCAGCTAGGAATTAATTAGGTATTTTGGGCCAGACCTAAATTAATTTTAGTTCAGCTAGGAATTAATTAGGTTAACTTAAACTCCCTATATATATATTGGTAGAAGGGGGCAAAAGTTTGAGACATCCGAAACCCTAGTTGCACATTGCACAAGTCGAAAACCCTAGGAGAATTACAAACAAAGTTCTAGCAGACTTCTCTCCTACTTGCGTGCGTGTGGACTATCAATAGAGGTGCTACACTTGGAGCACTTGCTGATCTTATACCTGATTTTATCTCTACTGCACTAACCAAACTTCAGGTATAATCGAGTTCTTTATTTATCAGATTCAATTAAGTTAACACAAGACCTAGGGCTTAGGGTTTTGCTAGATTAGTCAATTGATAATTGTCGAATTGCTTAAAACCTAACAGTGGTATCAGAGCCAGGTTGTATTCTTATTGAAATCTGATGTTTTCATGCTTGATTGATTGATTAAAAGTTTGTTTTAATTGAATTAGAATTGCATGATTAGGGTTTTGTTGAAATCAAAAATCAAAGCTGGTTGTATTATTAATGAAATCGAAAATCAGAGTAGGTTGTAATCTTATTGAAATCTGATGTTTTCATGCTTGATTGATTGATTAAAAGATTGTTTTAATTGAATTAGAATTGCATGATTAGGGTTTTTGTTGAAATTAAAAATCAGAGTAGGTTGTAATCTTATTGAAATATGATGTTTTCATGCTTGATTGATTGATTAAAAGATTGTTTTAATTGAATTAGAATTGCATGATTAGGGTTTTTGTTGAAATCAAAAATCAGAGCTGGTTGTAATCTTATTGAAATCTGATGTTTTCATGCTTGCTTGATTGATTAAAAGTTTGTTTTAATCGAATTAGAATTGCCTGATTAGAGTTTCATTAAAATAGAAAATTAGAGTTTATGTTCTCAGGGTTCTAATGTGATAAACCAAAATAAAATATAACCTAATTTAAAATAGCCCTGAATGATCCGGATCTGGTTTTCTCACAATCGGTTTAAGAAAAATTATACCAAGTTGGAGAAGAACCAACAGGTGCCAACCGCCACAGGGTTAGTATTAGAAAAATTCATAAATAAAATTTTAAAGCCTTTGATTTGATTTCTTTGAGTTTTAAAATCCCCTTTTAACTCTCTTGAGTGCTTATATGATATACATTCAAGTTAAAGTTTAGTTCCTCAAACAAATATCAAGAAATTGATGTCTTTCCAATTCACGTCAACTGTCAAGGCTCGTTTCATCGTATGGTGGGCTAGCTCGGGTTAGGTACCTACTTTGACATGGGTGAGGAAGATGGTAACCGTTACCATATGACTATGAGATTGGTTTACTTGACTGAGCTATCAAGACCGTCTTGAGCTTTGAGACATCAGAGTAATTTTGGCATATGAGATGTCAAATCACGACCGAGAGTTATATGTGTGATATAACTAGCAAATAAGTTGCTTACCTAAATAACTAAGGTATGGGTGATGAGCTCAGCTCACTCAAATTTTTCTGAAATATGGATCTCAGGATCATTGTATTCAATCGAGGAATCATTGATTGAACACAATGTGAGTTTTCTTAAATATGTTAAGATTTCTCAACACTTAAACCATCATAACCAAAACTCTTTACCTCTCTTAATTTCAGCTATGGCAAACAACAACAACCACAACTCATTCTCCCTTCGATCTGTCCTTGAGAAGGACAAGATGAATGGGAAGAATTTCCTGAGTTGGTACCGTAACCTGAGAATTGTTCTTAGGCAGGAGAAGAAATACTATGTTTTGGAACAAGTCTTGCCTCCTAGACCGGCTGCCAATGCCACTCTTGCAGCTAGGAATGCTTGGGATAAGCATTCCAATGATGTGATAGATGTGCAACGCTTGATGCTTGCGACCATGACCTCGGAACTGCAGGTGCAGTACGAGAATGTGGTGTTGCCCATCGAGATCGTGACTGCTTAAAGGGAATATTTCAGGAACAGGCACGACATGAGAGATATCAAACGGTGAAATCTCTCATCGAATGCAAACTATCGAAGGATGGTTCGGTGAGTAGTCATGTCATTAAAATGATGGGTTATATTGATAATCTGGCTAAACTAGACTGTCCCCTTAGCCAAGAGTTAACTACGGACATCATACTCCAGTCGCTGCCGTCTTGTTATCATCAGTTCATTTTGAACTATAATATGAACAGCATGACGAAGACATTGACTAAGCTGCATGGAATGCTTAAGACAGCAGAGCCGAATGTTAAGAAGGGCGCCCCGCCTGTACTCTTAGTGCAAGGGGGTAAATCGTTGAAGAAACGAGGGAAGGACAAGGGTAAGGAAAAGGCTAAAGCTGACCCGGTTTTGAACCAGGAGCCAGCCACATCCACACCTAGAACCAGGCCCGGCCCATCTAAAACGGATGTTTGCAATTACTGCAACGAGCAAGAGCATTGGAAAAGAAACTGCAAGAAATATTTGGAAGATTACAAAAAGATGAAGAAGAAATATGACGCTCCTTCAGGTATTTTTGTTATCGAAGTAAATGTTGCTTCATCAAGTTCTACTTCATGGGTGCTTGATACCGGCTGTGGTGCTTATATTTGTACTAATATGCAGGGCCTGAGCAACAGTAGAAGCTTGGAGAAGGGGCAAGTTGACTTACGTGTAGGAAATGGAGCAAGAGTTGCTGCATTAACCGTAGGAACATATAATTTGTCTCTTCCATCTGGTAAGTATTGGTTTTAGAAAATTGCTATTATGTACCTGCTATAAGCAGAAACATTGTTTCTGTTTCGGTTTTGGATACTGAAGGTTTTTCATTTTCGATTAGAAACAAATATTGTTCTTTTACTCGAGATGACTTATTTATGGCAGCGCCCCATTGTCGAAAGGGCTTTATATTCTTGACTAATCTACACCTATATATAACATTAATACCAAATGCTTCAAAGTAAATGATTCGAACCCGAGTTTTCTTTGGCATTATCGTTCAGGGCATATAAACGAGAAATGCATCCAAAAACTTCATCATGATGGGCTTTTGGACTCATTTGATTATGAATCATTTGAGAAATGTGAATATTGTTTATTGGGCAAAATGACAAAGGCTCCCTTCAACAAAATCAATGAAAGGGCCAACGACTTATTGGGCCTTATACATACCGATGTATGCGGTCTGATGAGCATAAGTGCCAGAGGAAATTTGAACTACTTCATTACATTTACTAATGACTTCAGTAGATACGGTTATGTCTATTTAATGAGACACAAATCAGAATCTTTTGAAAAGTTCAAAGAGTTCCAAAGTGAAGTACAGAATCAACTTGGCAAGAGTATTAAGGTTCTTCGATCTGATCTAGGAGGTGAATACTTAAGTCAAGAGTTCAGCGACCATCTGAGGAATTGTGGAATCATTTCAAAACTCACTCCTCCCGGAACACCACAATGGAATGGTGTGTCTAAGAGGAGGAATTGAACATTACTTGACATGGTTCGATCAATGATGAGTCACACTGATCTTCCATTATCCTTTTGAGGATATGCTTTAGAAACTTCTGTGTTTACGCTGAATAGAGTGCCATCAAAATCAGTGGCAAAGACACCATTTGAGATATGGACGGGAAAAATTACCAATCTGTCTTTCCTGAAGATTTGGGGATGCAAGGTTTATGTGAAACGATTAAAACTTGCACCAAAATCAGACAAGTGCTTCTTTGTTGGTTATCCGAAGGAAACCAAGGCGTACTATTTCTAGAATCAAACCGAGAACAAAGTGTTTGTTGCTCGACATGGTGTTTTTCTTGAGAGAGAGTTTCTTTCTAAGAAAAGCAGTGGGAGTAAAGTACACCTCGAAGAAATTTGAGAGCTACAGGAAGCTGCTCAATCCGTACAGGAAGAGCAGCAGTTAGACTCGCAAGATGTTGTCGAATCAACGTCTATACAGCCTGAAGGTCGCAAATCCGGTAGAATCCCTCATGAACCCGAGAGATATCTCAGATTCCTCGTGACTGAAGGACAAGATTTGTTGATCATTGACAACGATGAACCTGCAAACTTCAAAGAAGCAATGATGGGCCCTGACTCCGAAAAGTGGTTAAAGGCCACACAATCCAAAATGGGATCCATGTCAGAAAACCAAGTTTGGTCATTGGTCGATTTACCTCATAGTGCGAAAGCAATCGAGTGTAAATGGGTTTTCAAGAAGAAAATTGATGTGGATGGTAACATACAGATTTATAAAGCTAGACTGGTAGCTAAGGGTTTCAAACAAGTCCACGGTGTTGACTATGATGAAACCTACTCTCCAGTTGCTACGCTTAATTCTATTCGGATTCTCCTAGCGACTGCTGCTCATTATGATTATGAGATTCGGTAGATGGATATCAAAACCGCATTCCTGAATGATATTCTGGAAGAGGATGTGTATATGACACAACCCGAGGGTTTTTCCGATCCTAAAACTGCTGGGAAAGTGTGCAAACTTCACAAATCCATTAATGGATTAAAACAAGCATCACGGAGTTGGAATCTTTGTTTTGATGAAGCAATCAAAGAATTTGGCTTCATCAGGAATGAAGAAGAAAGATGCGTATACAAGAAGTTTAGTGGGAGCGCAGTTGTGTTTCTTATATTGTACGTGGATGATATCTTACTTATCAGAAATGACATTCCGTTGCTAAAGTCTGTTAAGGCTTTGCTCGGAAAATGTTTCTTGATGAAGGACATGGGGGAAGCCGCCGATATTCTTGGAATCAGGATCTATCGAGATAGACCAAAAAGGCTGATCGGATTGTGTCAAGACACTTACATAGATAAGGTCTTGAGCAGATTCAGTATGCAAGATTCCAAAAAGGGTTTCTTACCAATGTCTCATGGCATGGTTCTAAGCAAGACGGGGTGTCCCAAGATACCTGCTGAGCGAGAACGCATGAGTAGGATTCCCTATGCTTCCGTAATAGAATCCATCATGTACGCTATGATTTGTACTCGTCCAGACGTTGCTTGTGCATTAAGTATGACAAGCAAGTACCAATCAAATCCAGGTGAGACTCACTCGACTATCGTTAAGAACATCCTGAAATATTTGAGAAATACTAAGGATATGTTCTTGGTGTACGGAGGAAGTGAGGAGTTGGTTATTAGTGGATTCACATATGCAAGCTTTCAGACGGATAAGGATGATTCCTGGTCTTAGTCCAGTTATGTCTTCTGTCTGAATGGCGGTGCAGTTAGTTGGAAGAGTTCCAAGCAAAGCACCATAGCTGACTCCACTACTGAAGCTGAATACATCGCTGCTTCTGAAGCTGCGAAGGAAGCTGTTTGGATAAAGAAGTTCATCTCTGAACTTGGTGTGATTCCGAGTATTGCTGAGCTGGTGGCGCTGTACTGTGACAACAATAGATCCATTTCACAGGCAAAGGAGCCCAGATCGCACCAGAGATCCAAGCATATAGAGAGGAGATAGCATCTGATCAGAGATATTGTTGAAAGAGGAGACATGAAGATCAGCCAAGTTTCAAGCAAAGAGAATGTCGCTGATCCTTTGACGAAAGTATTTTCACGGACTAAGCATGAGTATCATGCCAATGGCATAGGCCTTAGGTATCTTAAGATGTAATCTTAGTTCTAGTGGGAGTTATAATAGTTTTATGTTACGATGTAAACATACTTTGGTTATGTTTTAGTTAAATTATTTCATTTCTATTTAATACTTGTATTAAATATTTATCCCGAAATAATCATGACATTCTTATAGGTCATCAAGTTGAGGACATGATCATGAAACCCTATAGGCGTCAAAATGCATGAATTATTTCATTCCCTAGTCAATGGTTATTAAAGTGGGATACTAATAACGAGATAGACTAGTATGTGAGGTGACTGATGACTAAGTTTCATGGAGTCATTGATAATAAGTATCAAGTCAATCACATAGATATGTGTCACATGAACATAGCATCAGAAATGACCCGCTATGACAACTCTACGAGATCGTATAATGAGTGTCATAACAGATTCTCATACGACTATAGAGCATAGTCCTTAGACCTGAGTTCATGCTGTTTTCTTGCACATGAATTGGTGTGTTTTGAAAATTTTAAATGCCAACCGTAACTGGTGGTTATAAAGGAATTTGTCGGGCAGATCGTGAAATGTGAGAAAGGAACAGAGGATTGAACCAGATGGAATTTGTCCCTCCTATATACGGGAGAAAGATATCTCTGGGCCCTTTGAAAGATTTGATACGGTAAAATGCATGGCTGTGCTCAAACAAGGTGATAGACGCTTGTTTACTCTATCAGTACAAATTCAAGTTTGATGAACATTGATCTGGCTCATTAAAATAAGGATGACACGAATTCTTGCCTTAGAGCAGATAGAGATATGGAGACAAAGGGATTTTGGGAATATATGATTCGAGTACAAGTGGGAGATTGTTGGGAATGTTCTGCAATCATTTGTACTTACTCGTGTGGTTGGTTCAAACATCAAGATTAGACGAAATCATATGGTACTAGGGGTTATAATGGCTTGCTAGAGTCCACTTATAATCTGTGAGTTGAGACACTCACTGCTAGTACTATATGATCTTATTGGGTCACACACCTAAGCAAATGGAGACAATTCAGTAGGGAATGATCATTAGAGGAATGATTCATGGTTTGAGCATGATTATATATGATTTCGGATCAGAACATGTATTTTGGGCCAGACCTAAATTAATTCTAGTTCACCTAGGAATTAATTAAGAGTTTCGGGCCGGGCCAAAATTAATTCTCGTTCAGCTAGGAATTAATTAGGTTAACTTAAACTCCCTATATATATTGGTAGAAGGGGGCACGATTTTGAGACATCTGAAACCCTAGTTGCACATTGCACAAGTCAAAAACCCTAGGAGAATTGCAAACAAAGTTCTAGCAGACTTCTCTCCTACTTGCGTGCGTGTGGACTATCAATAGAGGTGCTACACTTGGAGCACTTGCTAATCTTATACATGATCTTATCTCCGCTGCACTAACCAAACTTCAGGTATAATCGAGTTCTCTATTTATCAGATTCAATTAAGTTAACACAAGACCTAGGGCTTAGGGTTTTGCTAGATTAGTCAATTGATAATTGTCGAATAGCTTAAAACCTAACAGATACAAGCTCTATTAATAGTTTATAATGTGAAGGTTCAGCTGAAAATAAACCCTAGTTGGTGAGCAAGAGAGCCGTTGGTGAGAAGAGAAGGATTGTGGTCCCAAATCTTGAAAGTGACATGTCCTTAGCCTTGAACTTAGCATAAAGGAGAGTCACATGTATTCATAAGCTTCCAACGGTCATATGGCTTTTATTTAGACTCTAATTAAGTCATAAAAGCCTTAGATAACATCCCATTTGATCAGAATCAACATTTTGAATGATTTGAGAAACGTTGACTTTTTGTCCAAAATGTTGACTTTTCTCAAATGCTTTACTTTGGCCTTTTCTTGCCCTTTTGATGATTTGGTGACCCTTATGGGTGCTTGGTGTCCATTATCCTTCTTTTTGGAGGTTCTTGGGGTGGTCTTCGGCCTTGTCTTGATGACTTTGGCCTTGACTCTCCTCCTTTTCTTCTTCTTGACCTTAAAGGTATTCGGCCTATTCGGTCTCATCCTCTTGTCTCCTTCATACAGTCTAATACTTTGCACCACATAATTGTCACTACCACAAATCAACAAGTCGTCTACATACACCAAAAATCGAATCTCCATCCCTTCTTTGTGTACGAGAAGAAAGAGTGGTCATCATAATATTGTACGAAGCTAAACTTGAACAAAGCTTCTGACAACTTTTTAAACCAACACCAAGGAGCTTGCTTAAGCACATATAACGATTTACAAAGACGACACACCTTGTTCAGATGAGAATTACAAAAATCAGGAGGCAAGTTCATGTAAACCTCTTCTTCAAGATCACCATGAAGAAAGGCATTATTAGCATCCATTTGAAACACTTCCCAATCTCGAGCTGCCACAAGATGAAGAAGTGAACGGTTAGTAGTCATTTTGACCACATGAGAAAAGGTTTCAGATTAATCTTCTCCTTCAACCTGATCATTACCACAAACCACCAAACGAGCCTTGTATCGTTCTACAATTCCATCAGCATTATACTTAGTCTTGTAAATCCACTGAGACCCCAAAGCAACACAATTCAGAGGCAGCTCACATATATCCCATGTATGTTGATCTTCAAGAGCAACAACTTCCTTTGTTATTACATTATTCCAAACATTTATCTTTACTGCTTCACCAAAGTGTTTTGGCTCTATAGTGTCCAAGATAGCCGCTAAATATACCTTGTGATGCGCAGAAAACTTGTCATCAGAGATGTAGTCAGCTAGCAGGTATAAGGATGTACCTTGGACCATCGAGGAGGCGGATTGAAGCGATGAAGTAGTGTGAGCATGATGGGTGAGGTGTGCACACTGAGCATTATACTGCACATAATCACGAAACAAAACAGACGGCTTAGTTGCACGTGTACTACGACGAGGTGAAACCAACTCAGCAGATGAGTCACTAGACTCACTCACTTCAACAAGTGTCAAGTCACTTTCAGGTTCAACAACCTCACCAGCCTGTTTCGGAGAGGCACAAACCTCTTCTTGTGACGAAACCACATCACTACTACACCCGGATATAAGATCAGTGCTCCCCCTGTCAGGAACATGCAACAAACCAGGAGTAAAAACCTCTTCCAACCAGTCTGAGTCACCATCACTCACAGCTACACGCGAGCACATATCATGGTGTGTCTTGTCTGTATATGGGAAAACATCTTCCCAAAACACAACATCACGAGAAACACAGAACTCGTTTGCTTCAATATCATACACTCTCCAACCTTTCTGGCCAAAAGGATAACCAACAAAAATACAGAGACGGCTCCTCCCTCCAAATTTGTCCTTATCTCAAGATACCCGATGAACATAACAAGCTGAACCAAAGACATGCAAACGTGCAAAGTTTGGTAGAGTACTGTGGAACAGCTTGTAGGTAGATCGTTCCTTGTAAATAGATGAGGGCATACAATTGTTCAAGTACGCAGCTGACAGAACTGCTTCTCCCCAAAAAGTCATCGGCAACAATGCCTGAAACAACAAAGCTCTTGCAACATTCAAGATATGGCAATGCTTACGTTCGGCATGCCCATTTTGTTGTGGTGTGTAGACACAAGATGTCTGGTGAACAATCCCACACTGTCTAAAATACGACGACAAGCACATGAACTCAGCACAATTGTCACTTCGAACTACTCTCACTTGTTTGTCAAATTGCCTTTGAGCATAAGTAACAAAATCTTGTAAAACCTTTTGAACCTGGGACTTGGTTGTCAACAAATAAGTCCATACTGAAAGAATATAATCATCAACGATAGCGAGACAATAACAAGCCCTACAAGAGTCAGACACACGATATAGACCCCACATATCGCAGTGTATCAATGAAAAAGTTTCAAATACTTTATTAATATTTTGTGGAAAAACATATCTTGTTTGTTTAGCACATAAACAGACATCACAAGAATGAGAGTATTGGGAGAAAGTAGAAAACATTGGCAAACTAGAAAAGAACTGAATAAGATGCATGACCAAATCATTGATGCCAAACCACTGGATCACAGCTGCCTGAAACTGAACTAACTAAAGCAAACTCGTGCGTCAAGTAGTACACCCCAACACGCTCTTCAATGGCTCCAATCAGCATCCTCGTGGAACAGTCTTGCAACGCAGACAACATTAGTAAACAAGGCCACACAATTAGTTTTTTGCAACAACTTTGCAACCAAAACCAAAGTACAATTAAGAGAAGGCACATATAAAATATTGTGCAATGAAATCTTGTCTATCAAACACAAAAACACACTATTAACAGAAAGATTTGTACTCTTATCCGCAAATCCAACTGTACAAGGCAGTATACTTTGCAATGAATGAATAAAGGAAAGGTTCTCGGTCATGTGATGTGACGTCCCAGTGTCAAGGATCACAGCACTGAGTTCCTTCTTGCCAACAATTTATCTGGACTAGTAGACTTGGGTCTGTTATTAAGCAGCTGCTGCAACGTTGTCCATTGATTTGTGGTTAGTTCTGGGAATTAAGACGAGTTGGAGCTTGTTGCATGAGCTGCATGTGCAGCCACAAGTTGACTCTTTGCACTGGTTCCCTGTCCATTTCCACGACCACGTCCTCTACCACGTGTTGATGTGTCTAAACGTTTGGTCCACCAATCAGGAAAACCCATGATGTGCCAGCAACTTTCTTTCTCGTGACCTGATCTCCCACATTGAGAACATGTAACATTGCTCTTTTTCGTGACAGACATCTTGTTGGGAGGAGTTGTTTGCTGCTCAGACTTAAACCGTTCATGTTGAACTCCTTAGGCAAGGAATCCCACTGCATTTTGTTGTTGTTCATGCGATAAGAAGACAGGATCATTTGTTCTTCATGAATGATTCTCGAGTATGCCTCACCAAGAGAGGGTAGCACATCCATACCTAGAATCGTTCTACAAACAGCCCCATATCTTGCATCATCCAAATCATGACAAATTGATGAAGCTTCTCTTCTTCTCTCTTTTTTGAAATCTTCGAAGAAGCCCCACAAGTACATGAAGGGAGGGGACGCTACATGCTCAATTCTTCCCACAGAGAACACAACTTGCCATAATACTCCATCTTGTCTATATGAGGCTTATTGTTGATTGAGCCAACAGTCGATTTTACCATTGGCTATATCAAAGCTCGAATTCAACCCACAACAATCGAGTTCACTGTCAGCCAATTCTCAAAATCAACATCATCCATCGTTGGCTTCTTCAACACACCGTTGATAAATCCTAATTTCCTCTCTATTGTCCACTCATTATAATTCTCTCCATTCAACATGATAGAGGAGATAATAACTCGTAAGCATAAGGCAGCACAGTCACCCTAGCAGGGATCACCGACCCCATACTCTCATCTCTGGCGTTCGACATCGACGATGGCGTTGGCAACGGCTTGAGAGGTCGATTTTATTTGTGCCCTAATGACTCTGATACCATGTAAAATTAGGTACTAAACTGCTTGATTTTCATTGATGTGTCAATAAGATATTTATACAATACATAAAAAAAACTCTAAATAAATGAAAATATCTAAACTTAGACCAATACAAACCAACATTAGATATAAACCAAACATAACTCACAATATATATATATATATATATATATATATATATATATATATATATACTCTCGCTAATAAACATGTTAACTATAAACTATAAAAAAATCACGTAATGTATCTCATAGAGAAACATAATAATATCCACAAGGTACGTAGATGNAAATCACGTAATGTATCTCATAGAGAAACATAATAATATCCACAAGGTACGTAGATGTAAACTTATGTGGGTAAAAAGACATGATGAAACAACAAATCAAGTGGCTGTTGAAAGACATTTAGGATTTACCAAATTGGCTTCTACACAAATTGTCTTCTGTTTTATTATTGAAGTGTTAGTCAATCCATCACTGATTTAACGTTAGATTTAGACTACTCGCCGACTACCACATTATAACTTACTTTGAACACTTACCTTGTTTTTCTTCAAAAAAAAAAGGTTTTTTATTGCTGAATGCTGATATTTACATTTTTTTTTCTCTAGATGCTAAGGGATATATAACCCGTAAACCCAAATCTTCTTTTTCTTGCATAGATCCTACTACCATGCAGTAATTTAAACTATGACAAATGAAATAAAAGCCAAAATTTTATCGAAAAAATAAAATGTCAAAGATGCTCCTCAAAACTTAAAACCGATCAAAGGCTACACGTACGTTTTAAATGTAACAAAATAAACATAACTTTGACTGCAGTGATTGATATTAATAATTAGAAGAAGAAAAAAAACAGTAATTGTATTTTATTTTATAACATTTTTGTTTTTGGGTTTAGCCTAGTTCTCTCATTCTTTTGCGTCTCAAATCAAGAGAAATAGTGAAGTGATACAGTACTTTTTCATACACTAAAAATGATTTTTTTTTGTCTTTTCTAAAGATACAAATAAATACAGATATAAATACGGATGCAATATTCAATATATATGGAGAGAGAGTACGTGGGTAAGAATAGTAATGAAATGGAGAGGTTGGGTAGGTGAAGAGAGAGTATAAGAGGAAGAGAAAGAGGTCGTAACTCTTTTGCCCTATTCACATTTTTATTTAGCCATTCTGTTCCCTTGTCTCTTCCATTTTCTTCTCTTTTGACACGTCACATCATCATCACATCATCATTCACCATCAATCATCATCATCATATGTCCTCACAGACATCTTTGTTCTAGTTCCGATCCACTTTATCAGTTATGGCTTCCTCGAATAGACACTGGCCAAGCATGTTCAAGTCCAAACCTCATCCTCATCAATGGCAACACGACATCAACTCTCCTCTCTTGCCTTCTTCTGCTTCTCACCGATCTTCTCCTTACTCTTCAGGTCCTCTTTTACTTTTACATATTTACCAATTCAAACCTAGCTAGTTATTTTGTTTAACTGTGAACTCTAATCTAGTGAGATGTGATTTGTTATCAAAAAAAGGGTGTGAGGTGGAGAGGAGTCCTGAGCCAAAGCCGAGATGGAATCCAAAGCCAGAGCAGATTCGGATACTTGAAGCAATCTTCAACTCAGGTATGGTGAATCCTCCTAGAGAAGAGATCCGAAGAATTAGGGCTCAGCTTCAAGAATACGGCCAAGTCGGTGATGCTAATGTTTTCTATTGGTTCCAAAACCGTAAGTCTCGTAGCAAACACAAACTCCGTCTCCTCCACAAACACTCACTCCCTCATTCTCAACCACAACCACAGCAGCAACAGCAACCGCAACCTTCTGCATCCTCTTCCTCATCCTCCTCATCCTCCTCCAAATCCACTACCAAGCCCCGCAAAAATAAGAACAAGAACAACACTAATCTTTCTTTAGGTAGTAATCAAATGATGGAGATGTTTCCATCAGAAGCTGCGTTTCTCTTCCCGGTTTCCAACGTTGGAGGGTTCGAAGGTATCAACGTCTCATCTCAATTAGGGTTTCTCTCCGGTGATATGATCGAGCAACAGAAACCGGCTCAAACTATGGGGCCATGTACCGGCCTCTTGCTGAGTGAGATCATGAACGGTAATATGAGTTACGGAATTCATCATCATCAACACTTGAGTGAGAAAGAAGATGTAGAAATGAGGATGAAGATGTTGCAACAACCACAGCCTCAGATTTGTTACGCAACTACTAGTCATCAAAACACTTCTTACCACAACAATAACATCATGCTTCATATTCCTGCCAATACTTCTACTAATACTACTACAATTACTACTTCGCATTCTCTCGTTGCTGTCCCATCATCTACTTCGGACCATCTTCATGTTCAAGGTATGATGATGATATCTAAAGTTATCCCTCTTTTTAAGTCATATTCTTAATATTCACTCAACAATGTTGATACATTAACTGTGTGTTAACAATTGAAGGGACATATTGATCAATGTAATCAATATAAAACCTTTTAAAAAAATTCATGTTTAATGATTATTTATTTGTATGCCCTCTCTTTCTCTCCCTTCAAAAAAATTAGATTCTATGAGGTTTATATGTTTGTTGTATATATATAGATAAATAGTGCTATGATACTAACATGAAATATTAACCATAATCAAAACTAGCAGGAGAGAAAATAAGAGTGTTCATCAATGAAATGGAGCTTGAAGTGAGCCCTGGACCATTCAATGTGAGAGATGCATTCGGAGAAGAGGTTGTGCTCATTGATTCTGTTGGTCAGCCCATTGTCACCGATGAATATGGTGTTGCTCTCCATCCTCTTCAACATGGAGCCTCCTACTATCTGGTTCTGTTTCTTCTCTATTTTATTCTAACGCTAAATAAGGTTTAAAAACATTCACTTCACTAAAGCTAGATAGATACTACCATAGGAAAAGAAATAGTTAATTAATTAATGGCTATACAAATCTTGGTTTATAGATTTATAGTAGTTTATTTGTTCATTGGGATCTAAAATGGATAAATGCATGCGAGAGACATGTTGTTTGGCTTAGGTCAACAATATTGACTCAATCTAATTCAATTACAGACACACCTTGCGTTTCTTTAGAGCATTCATTGGTTTTTTTTTTTTCCTTTTTTTGGCCTTCGTGTTTTTTGACTTTTGTACTATAAATTCTACTAACACATTTCGGAGGATGTGCCTTGCATGTGTCTATATATAATACTAATATATATGGTTATAATGTATGGGATTAATTTCGAGGTTTCTTTTTTGCTTTTGCAGATCTAGTCGTGTGGGAGTTTTGGGTTTGAAGAAGAAATGAAGACCTGTCTTTTTCTTTCTTTCACTGCCTCTCGTACGTACGCTTTAAATGTTGGATTTTTATTACATATTGGTTTCAGTTACCTGATATGACGCTATGATGTTGTATGAGTTTCGGACAACATTCACAAAACTCTCTCTTAAAATTGTTTACCAATATATGTTGTGTGTTTCATTTTTATTTCATGAATTTATAATGCTTTTTTTTTTTGTTTTCTTCATCTGACATTATATATATATATATATATATATATATGGAATTCTAAACATCGGGCTATTATGAGAACGAGTAATATAGAAGCTTGAGAGCACCCATTGGGAAAGTAATTTAGGTCATGCGTTATGTTTAGTGTTTAGACTTACTTGCGGGAAGTGAGGAAGAATTTGACTCCAATTCTTACTTGATACAAAAGAAAATTTAAAGAAGCAATGGGAAATAACTCCTCTACTTGCATCCAAAACAACTTAAACTAAATAGAAGACCACAAACTTAAAGGGTTCTTGAACTAAAAACATAAAACAAACAGAGAAGTAAGTCTTGGGGAGCAAAGGAGATAGTTTTGACATACAGACCAAAAGAGTATAGGAAGTTTGGTGCACTATTCTTCAGGCAGCTTTGTCTTCATTATTTTTTGGTGATTGAGCCTTCGATTCCATAGCAATGTTTCCTTCATTGATCTTGCTAGGATTCCCTTGATTGGTGTTTGAAATGGCTGGTGTGTTGTTGATAAGTAGGTCTGGAGTCTCGTTTGGTATGGCCAGCTCCATATAGATAGGTTCTGGACTAACATTCGCTATGAATGTATCCGCAAGATTGTTGAGGACATCGTCAATTATGACTCTGGTGTTGTACCTTGTCGGGACTTGTTGATCGTTGACCGCAGCGTGCGTGAGAGGAGGCTGAGACAGTGTGGATCTTGGGAAGTTGGACCAGTCATCCATTGATCTGCCACTATCAGAAAAGGCTCCTTAGTGAGGCATGACTTGCACCAAATAGAGAAAGTAGTCCATCAGAGTGAGGATGTGAGTGCAAAAGGTCGTAGAATGAGTGATTTGTTGGAAGTTAAAGCAGAGCATTGCCACCCACTCATAGTAATATTGGACTTGGAATCTTTCTCCATTTTGACAAAGGACCGTTCTGTAGTACATAAGTCTCTCAGAAATGTTGAAGCTTACCTTTACCTGAATGAGGAATGGACGCGTTGTTGATGGGTTATCAAGTTAATTTCTAGAACCTCAGCAAGTAGAGCCGCAAGGTTATGCACCACTTCTTCTGATGCATACTGCAAAGGGAGGTGTCGAATCTGAATCCATAAGTGTACCTTGTTAGAAGTGGTTGCAATCTGTATATTGCGTCAAGATCTTCTTCTCTGTCAAAGAAGAACTGGGCGTGTTCTTTGTCAAACATTTTCCCTCGTACCGAGTTATGAAGACACCAGTCCTTTGGGAGGTCTCCAATCATATCCTAGACGCTCTGTTCTGTTATGTTAAGGGCTCTTATTAGCAGGCTCTTGCGGTTGGTGACATAAGTGGAATAATACATTGGAGTCTCAAGGAAAACCGGAGGTGTTTTCTTCCCAAGTCGAACTGATTTAGTGCTTGCCAAAGATTGTTATCCATTTCCAGGAGAGTGTTTTGGAAGTTATTTTGTCGTTATCGTTACCTCTCCTCTACTTTTATAGACCAAAGGTGTCTAAGTTGGGAGGAGACCCTTTGACTTCTCACGTAAGAGATCTACAATTCTCGATATCTTCAAACATATCTTGCAAGCTGCTAGGATTAAGTTTAAAATTGATTCTGTATGTAACTTTTGCAGATTCCAAGGGTATGGCGTGAGAAGTTGAGCCAGTTTTTCCTAACATTTGCCACATGGCGTCTATTGATTCCTCTTTTCAGGTGGCAGTCAAGAAAAACCTGATTAAACCTTTTTAAAATTAATTAAAAAGATTAGATAATCATTGCCTTAGAAGAGACAAAGAGCAATCATTACAAACCAAAGCCACAATTGTACGCCTTAGAGTTAGATTATTTCTTGACTTGGAATCATAACCTAAAGATCTCTTGTAATGGCCTTGCAAAGGGACAAATGATACTGACAAACACTAAAGGACAAATTTTCAGCATAAATGACTTGGGGTGGACTGTTTTTTAGTTTAGTGAACAAGGCTCTAGATCAAAGATAGCCAGATGGATGATGGGGGAATCTGGGGAGAGGGTGAGAGGTCTGTGAGATAGCTACCTGGATAGTAGGGTACAAGGTTAAGATTTGTCTGCCCAAAAGTTGGAGGTTGGGTGATAAGCAATGAAAATAGAATGGGTTAGGGCGTTTCTAAGTATGTAAGTCAACTTGGTAGACCTCTAGTTATGTAGTCATTAAACTTATCATCTTTGACCACACTTGATGCAATCGCCCTTGCTTTTTTATTCTGTCTCGGGTGAGTTTCCTTAAAGGAGACATGTATAAAACATGTCTGTGAGTTAGTGAATATTGTGGAGTCAGGCTTTGTGTTTGGGCCATTTCGTTGGACTAAGAATTACCTTCAATATTGTTTTATTATCCACCTCAATTTTCACCTTAAGGAATTGGAGCTCTAGCATTGTAGATAATAACCAATGTAAGCCAGAGAAGGTCGTTGTCAAGTATGTTGTTGAGCCTTGGATCACGTGTATGTCGTGTATAAAATTCCTTTCTATGAGGTCATTTAGAATAAATGTTGCACCATTAAGATTGGATTTGGTTGACCAAGCAACATGCTAGTTAATTACATGGTTTACTTTAGGATTTTTAATTAACTCAGACTAACAAATAGGACTGTGTATGTTGTTTGCTCGATATGTTTCTTTGGAAGTGATGTGGGTCCATAGATCCTTATCAGCTATAGCTTCTTGGACCTTTATTTGCAAATTTGGGATGATCTTTTTGATCACTATTTCATTCCTTGTTTTCTATATCATCCATAGAAGCCGAGAAAATAGTTTAAGCCTGTCATTTTCCTCTCTTACTTGGATATTCTTGTTCAACAAGTAGGCAAAGTTTGATATTTGGGAGTTGCCAGAGAATCCTGATGGTGGAGAGGGGCATGGAGAAAGAGCCCACATTTGTTGTGCTGGGTAACAATTGAAAAGGCAATGGTTTATAGTTTCTATGTCTGTGTTACAAATTGGGCATGTGTCATCTCTTAGGATTTTCCTTTTTTTTAAAATCCAGCGTGTACTGCTAAGGCCTCTAACAGAATTCTCCAAAGAAAAATAAAGATTTTCCTTGGAGCCTTAATCTTCCATATGTTCTATTTCAGGGGCATGGTTGGGTCAGTGGTGGAAGCATTGTTGCTAGCTTCTTGTTTTAGGATTCTTTGTGATAGCCGATAGCCACTTTTGACTGTGTAATCATCTGAAGGGTTAGGCTACCAAATCCATGAGTCCCTGGCTGAGATGCAAGGTGGTATTTCTAGAACAGAATTTGCATCAGCCTCAATCAATGTGTCCAAAACCAATGGTTTATTCTAATCTTCCCCACTTCTCAGGTCCTCAACTTTGAGGTTCAGATTGAATATGCTCTTGAATCTTGAGGCTGATTTTTTGCAGATCCATCTGGTGCTCCAGGCGTATGTATCCTTCCCATCTCCTATATGTCTGAGTAAACCTTTCTCTAAGAGTTCTTTTCCATAATTAATGATGTTCCAGGCATATGAGGCTTTAATATGTCAAGTGCTAGAAAGGAGCTCCTGATCTTTGTAATATTTAGATTTGTAAGATCTAGCAGTTAGTAAATTTGGTGCATTGATAAGTCTCTAAGCCTGTTTTGCCAGCAAAGCTTGGTTAAAATCTTCAATAATTTTGAAATCTAATCCTCCTTCTTGTTTTGATTTGCACATCTTAGACCATGAGACCCATGATATTTTCTTTTTGTCACTAGATGTGGTCCACCAATATTGTCTCATTGCACTTGTGATCTTCTGACATTGATATTTTGATAGTCTGAAGCACGTCATCGCGTAGATTGGAAAGGCCATCACCACAGCGTTGATCATTATCTATTTGCCTCCTAGCGAGAGGTTTTTTGAGAACCAATTGTCAGTTTTGCGTTTTAACTTCTCAGAAATATAATCATATATCTTCTTTTTTGAGCCTTTGAAACATCCAAGCAGCCTAGATATTTTCCTATCCTATAATCTGTTTGTATTTGTAGTAAGTCTTTAAGCTGTTTTTCATTTCTTGTTTGACCTTTCTTCCAAATGCAATTGCTGATTTCTCAAAATTAATGCATTGGCCAGATATTAGCTCATATTTGTCGAAGCATTTTTGAGAGACTTTGCTTCTTGGGAGTTGGCTTTACAGATAAAGAGGTTGTCATCAACATAGAGTAGATGCTAGATTATTGGTCCATTATTACTGAATCTGATTCCTGAGAGCTCCCTAAGTCTAGACTTTCATTAAATGAATTAGTCCTTCAGTTCCTAGCACAAAGAGAAAAGGAGATAGCGGGTCTCTTTGTCTTAATCCTCTCTTTGGGGAAATATAGCCATAAGGGGTTCCACTAATTAGGACTAAGTATTTTACAGTGGTAACACAGAACATTACTCATTTTATCCATTCCTTACAGAAGCCTAGTTTAATGAGAGTGACTTCCAGAAACTTCCATTCCAATATATCGTAGCTTTAGACATGTATGTCTGTACTGCCATGTGTTTAGTTTAGCCTTCTGTGTTGGAGTTTAAGTGATGCATAATCTTGTGCGCAAGTAGCACATTATCAGATATGAGACTTCCTGTCAAGAAGGCTCCTTGGGTTTCTGAGATCACGCTTAGTAAGATAGGTTGTAGTCTTTTCACCAATATCTTTGCGAAAATCTTGTACACTACTGAGCACAAGCTTATTGGTCTGTAATTTGTCATGTCTTTAGGGTTTTGAGTTTTTGTAATTAGCAAAATGTGGGTGTAGTTCCATTCATTTGGGAAGACTCCTCTATCGAAAACTTCTTTGACCTCCCTTGTTATTTTTTCCTTGACAATGTTCCAAAAAGTTTGGATAAAAGTAGCAATTATTCCGTCTAGGCCTGGGGCACTGTCTCTTCTGATGCTAAATGCGGCTTGTTGTACTTCAGAGTTAGTAATCGGAGCCATTAGCTTGTTATTCATTTGATCTATTACTTTCGGTTCCAGGCCTATGAGTGCTTCATTTATTCCTGTCGGAAGGGAGGATTTGAACAGATCCCTAAAGTAATCTGCTGCAATGGATCCTTTCGAGCCTTCTTCGAAGTGCATAGTCCCACTCAGATCAGCTAGTACCATCATTTTGTTTTTTGCTCTCTTATAGCTGACAAAATTGTGGAAGAACTTCGAGTTTTGATCCCCTATTCTCACCCAATTTTCCTTGCTTTTTTGTTTCCAGAATTGTTCCTCTTCCAAATAGTGCACACTTAGTTCCTTTTTCAGTTCTAAGATCAGTTGATAGTTAGGATTAGTTTCAGCCATTTCATTATCCAGCTTGACTCGGAGGTCCTTAATCCTGGAGGATGAGCTTGTTTTGGTTTTTTTCTTCCATCGGGAGATGTGTTTCCTGCATTCTACGAGTCCTTCCATTGTAGAAGTTTCTTCCTTCTCCATTGCTTTGGTCCATGCATTTTGGATTAATTCTTTGAATCCCTTTTTGTTCACCCATCTTTTGTCGAAATAGAACTGCGTCATATAGCTGGAGTTCTCTGTCATGATTGTTGTTTAAAGTGGTCTATGTTATGAACCCAGGATTGGCATATATTCTGTTTTGGTTCAGGAGAATTTTTGTATCCACATTTCTGTAGCTTCTGTCTAATCTACATTGAATCCACAAATTTTCTCTCATTCCCATCTATGAGTAGCGTAGACCTGAACTTTCTAATTCTCTGAGTTAGCAGCTTCTAAGGAAGGATCTGAAGGTAGCAAATGAGCTTTTAGGTCTTGTGGGGCCTCCTAGTTTATCATCATTGGAGTAAATTTTGTTAAAAACTCCAATCAGTAATCATGGAGTGGATCTTTTTTCACCGAATGATTGGATCTCATTCCATATTCCTGGTCTACATGGAGCAATCGGATGTCCATAGATGAAGGTAACTTATACCCTGTGGCCCACCTATCATTAACTCTCCATCGATGTAATTGTTACAACTCCTTTGTATTGTAAGATTGGTATGGTTTTTCCACAGCAAGGCTAGACCTCCAATACGTCCAATTGGTTCCACTTTATATAAGTTGTCATAGACGGTCCATTTTTGAATTGATTGTAAGTGTTGTAGGTTGTTTTTGGTCTCCATAAGGAACATGATGTCCAGAAATAACTTCTTCTTTATTTCCTTTAGGTGTCGAACTGTCAAGGTGTTCCCCAGTCCTTGACAGTTCCAACTTAAAATGCTCATTTGTCGTTGGGTGGCTTCAGGAAAGTCACCAAACCTCTCTGGTTAAAGACAATTTTCGTACCTATCTTAGGGAGTGTTTATGTTTCTAGTTTCTGTTTCTTTTTAGATCTGTATCTCTTTGATTTGTTTTCCTTGAGCTTTTCCTCTTAGTGGATTGTCTGTCAAGGTAGTGGAGAATGGTTTTTGGAAGGGTCTATGGACTTCAAAGCTGCTTTGACCCTCCTTGTCCATATTTTTAGAAGTGTCATAGGTTTCTGAGTTTGATGAACTTACCCTCTTATGACTCGGCCTGCTTTCTGATTGTTACAGATCATTTTCATCCTTCAGATTGGTCTCTCTTGTTCTGCTGACTAGAGTTAAGTTTTGATAGGTATCCTCTATATTAATTGTAGTGTTTTTATTAGGGTGTTTTGGTTGATGAGGGGAATAATTGGTGGGATCATGGTTGTTACAGGTGTTGTCATTTCCTTTTTGTGGATTATGTGAAGTTTATCTCTCTTTTATTTTCTTTTGCGTCTTTGTGAGGGCACTTGTTCTCGTTGTGGGTTAACATTTTACAGGACTTACATGTGTTTCTGACTCTTTCGAAGTCCACCTTCACAGTGATGGTCTTCCCTGATGGGAGTCTGAAGGATCTTGTTCCTCGTATGGGGTTAAAGAGGTTAAAGAGGATTTGGACTCTTATAAAAGGTTGTAGGTGAATTTTGTTGGGATCAAAATCCACTTCCAAAACATCACCTATCGAGTTAGCTATTGCCTGAAAATGATATTTGGTAAAGTGTTCTACCGAAATCTCAAACAGTCTAATCCACAGTGGGATAGTTGTTAGTTTATCGTCTGAAAAGTTTTGATCAAGTCTTGCTATTGTGAAACTCCAGTTTTCAAAGTTCCAAAGGTTAAATTGGAACACATCTTTTATATCATTTTCCGATTGGAATCAGAACTGAAAAGTATCCTTTCCTAAGGTCGTTCATTTGATTATGTTCCCTAATCTCCAGATTCTAGGCATTCCTAGTATAAGTCTAGCTACGTTCTGAGCATTTAGGTTTAGAAGTTTACCTATTATGGTCAGGTTGTCTTGTGTCGGGTTGGTGTAGCTTCCAGACGCCGGGAGATTGATCGTATGGTCCTCTTCAATGCTCATCGATCTTAATTTGTTGAGTAGTTGTTGATCCATCTTTTCCGATGGATTTGATCCACCCGTGGGAGTTCTCTTTGTTCTTAACTTCTCCGGATTATTAAGGCCGAGAGATCTAGTTCGAATTGTTGGGTGCTCTGTCAGGTGTTCCTTGTTTTCCAGATCTCCAGTTGCTTGGATTTGAAAATGCTCGTTTGGGTTGTTGAAGATTCCGTATCGTTGGGAGAGATTGCTCAGTTCGGATTATCGGCGGCGAGTCACGGTTCTGAAGACTGGAGATTTGTCGACTGATCAGTTAGTCGAAAGTGATGTCAGCACAACTTGACTGAAGATTAACCTATTATTATTTTTATTTATAATGACACCTATATTTATATGTAATATAATTTGACTCCAATTCACGTGAGGTAATATTTCACTTTATTAATCCCGGAAATTTAAAACGTTACCTTTATATACTTATTACTACATAATTAAATATATGTTCTCACAACATATTTGACGTAATGAACCATATAGTACGGTAGATGACTCATTTTACAAAACCCAGTCTATGCTTACTAGTAGAAATTTAGTAAAACTGATCATTCGAGATATCCAATATATATAATAAGATGAAAATATTGTATACGTACTAAGATAAGAAAATTATATTGTTACAGTGGAATCGTAACGTAACAAAGATGAGAAACAGAGTTTTTTTTAACAGTGAAGCGATATGATTCTTTGCTTTAAACTCAGAATGCATAATTAATACAGTGCAAATGTTAAAGGAATAATTGTAGTTGAAAGCAAAGGAGGTGGGTGTAGGTAGGTAGGTTGGGGGCTTTGTTAGATCAAATCAGATGTCAAAAAAGAGGATAATAAAAATGTAATATCAAATCAAACAAATGTTATCACAATCAAAACATGGTCCTACAGTTCTATGTTTTACTGTTTAACTGTTTCCTTCATCTTGTCGCTTTGACGTTATTTTACCAATGCATGAATAGTAATTTTTTCTCTTAAAATCTAGTCTAATATTCACTAAAACAATGTTTTCGCTTAATTTATCACCACAGAATTATTCTAAAGAATTATTTTAAGATGATAAAGTATTTTTGTTGATGTCTAATTCTTTTCAATATGGTGATCGTGATGATCTAACTACATCACGTGTATAAATGTTTTACCATTTTTGCCAAGAAGATTGAATTTCAATTAATCGTGTAATTACTATAAATCAGATATCGTCAATAATTATACAGCTAAAACATGATTTGGTATACTTTTTTGTCAGGCTTCTAAAACATGATTTAGTATACTACTAAAAACAGACCACATTATTTTTATTAAGTAATTAAAAATTAATCTCAATGAGTTTTTTTCCGTGGAATTTGATAATTACATTACTCAGCATCATAAAACTTTATTTAACCTCGGATATATAAAAATAAAAGAAATGTACAACTGTGGAGAATGACAAATATGTAAAGTAACATAAAAATACATGTTCTCTTTGATACATCCTATTTCAGATTTATTTTAGTTCTCTAATTTACTTATTTATATATAATATGTCAAATACTACAGAAGTTTAATTTTTGTATAATATTCTTAATTATTATTTAACTTTTAAGTATTAGTTAAATTTTTCAATAATTTATTTTAAAATTAAATTTTTTTATGAGGCGCAATATTATTTATTTTTTTACTAAACTAATATTTTAAATTTCATCAAATTCAGTCGGATTATACGGTTACCATTTTATTTTTAATTTATCAAGCCACATTCCACTAAAAAATGAAAGAAAAATTTTGCCGAACTCTGTATTCAGCCAAATTCAACTAGATTCAACTGTTATCATTTAGATCCATAATAATATGATAGTGAATCCAACCTATGTTGTTGTGATCTAAAAGGAAACTATTGGCTTTTTGTCCAAATGAAAGCAGAAAAATACGATCGTAATTTAGGAAGGTGTAATGAAATGAAAAAGGAGATTAAAGAATGTAAATAGAAAAGTAGGAAGTGACATGGAAGACAAAATAGAAAGCTAGTAAGAAAGAGACAAAGGAACTGAGGTACAGAAGAGTGTTGACCAGAGGAACTGTGGATTCACCAACAAGTGGGACAAACTTTTTCTTACGTCTAAAAACTGACACAACAGTTTCTTAACTCTTTTCTCTTCTCATCATGAATCGTATTCATTCATATGACACACTCAACTCCATGTTCACTCTCTCCTCTCCTCTTTTCTTATGTTGCCCACGATGACAAATCTGCAATGATTTAGATTTTTATTTTTTGTGACACGATTTAGTTCTCTTGTAATGCAAGCGAGATGTATGATAAGGATAGCATTTATGAATCCACAATTATTTTTAGCTTATGTTGTAGCTTTGTAGGTGTATGTTTTTTTTTGTCAACTTAACTATTTTTTTTTTTTTTTGGAAACACCTGATCATAATTTAATTAAAAGGAAATGGGTCTGAGACCTATATCAAGCAAGACCAGAGAAGCATGTTTGGCTAGTGTGTCTACTTCTCTGTTTTCACACCTAAGAATATAGCGACAATAAAAAGTAGGTAGAGAGTTAGTTAACTATAAAAATCAACGATGATCCTATAAATTTCTAGTGATTGTGTCTTGTGTCTCAGCGCATTAATGAGAGTCAAGCTGTCCGATTCGAGCCAAAGAGCTTGGGATCCTCTCGATTTTGCATCTGTGATTGCAACACGCATTGCAAGAGCTTCGCTTGCCAAAGGAGAATTGACATGCGTGCAAGTTCTGAATTGGGAGAAAACTTCATCTCTTTCCATATTATGAAGTCGCCATCCCAAGCCAGCTATGCGAGAGTCAGGTTTCCTAGAGGCATCCACTTGACAGGTAAAACCACTACTGTGTTTCTCTGGAATTTTTCAAACCGGATCTTCTTTCGGAATTGACTGTTGAGGTGTGTCTTGATTTTGAGCTTGTTGTCATTCCGTAGCATCCTTGATTGCTTTTAGTGCGATATCGTCGTCTGTATAAGCTTGCTCTTTGAATTTCGCTTGATTTCGAGCTTTTCATAATCCCCAGGTGATCCACGGACCTAACGGAGCGGAGACGCCTATTGGTGGAATTGTGATGAGCTCATTTGATCTTTCCACTCCTTGTTGTAATTTGTCAATTTCTTCGATTGCTAGCTCTGTTTTCCAAGGGATCTTACTCCAGATATTTCTTACTACCTGACATTGAAAGAGAATATGTAAACTCGTTTTAGGCTCATTACACCATGGGCATTTCACATTAGTCACTATTTGTCTCTTCTCCAAATTTTTGCCTATGGGGAGTCCATTAGACAACACTCTGGTAAACATTTTAATCTTTGGTGGTGCTTTGATGTCCCATACTTCGTACTTCCAATTAAGAGTTCGGTGCTCTTTACTTGGTAAATCTGTGTAGTACTTTCTATGCTTTTATAATATCCGGGTCTCGTAGAGTAATCTCCTGAAGTTGTATGTAACAAAACCAGCTTGTCCAGTTGCTTTGATATGCTTGGTTTAATACAAAGGATATCTTCTTCCTTGTTCGGCATAATCTCTTGTATCAGATCTCTGTTCCACTCTGTTGAGTTACACAGGAATAGGTCCTTAACCTTCATTTAACTTGTGTGTCTGGTTTCTAGGCCCATTGGTGGCTCTGCTTCAGTACTCTTTAGCCATGTATCATACCAAATGTTAGGTTGCTCTCCATTTCCGATCACCCAGCCCATATTCTCTTTTAGTAGCTCCCTTCCAAGTAAAATATTCATCCACCCATGTGAACTATTAGAGCGAGTTTAAACCTCCATAAAGCTTGATGAATGACAGCATTTACCAAGCAATACCCTTGCCAAAAGAGACTGTGGTTGTTATAGAATTCTCCAACTCAGATTAGCTATAAGAGCTTGGTTAAAGCATTGTAGGTCTCTTATGTCAAGTCCTCCTTCTGTTTTTCCTCTTGTGAGCTTGTTCCAAGCTAACCAACAAACCTTTTTTTTATCTTGAGATTCATCCCACCAAAAACTGGTCAGCACTATCTGGATTTTCTAACAAAGTGAGCTTGGGAGTTGAAAGCATGACATTGAGTAAGAAGGAAAGGCTGATAAGATAGATTTCAACATGATCAGTTTACCCGCCGATGAGAGAAATCTGTTTGTCCATGAGAGTGCCTTTTGTCGAATTATGTCTTATAGTGAGGCAAATCGATCCTTTTTCTTCCTTCCAAAGTGTTTGGGGAGTCCCAAATACTTGCATATTCCCCCTTCTGTGTGGATATTCAATAGCTGTTTCACCTTGTCTTTAGTTAGAGTCCAAGTTTTCCTAGAGAAAGAAATACTAGACTTCTGTTCGTTAATCTTTTGTCCTAACACCCGCTTTATACTTCCTGAGGATTCTCCTAAGTTCATTGTAGTTTTTCTCTGTATCTCTACAAAAGAACATCATGTCATCTGCAAAAAGCAGATAATTTAATCTCTGTCTGTCTTTCCCAATTTTGATGCCTTGTAAATTCTGTGTACACTGAGTTGTTTTACATAAACCAGAGAGTGTTTCACTACACATGATGAAGAGGTAAGGTGACAGTAGGTCTCCTTGTCTTATTCCTCTAGTAGGGACAATCCGCCCTTGTGCTGATCCATTTAGTAAAACCGAGTAGGAAACTGATGAGACAAATGCCATGACCCAAGTGATAAAACAGGGGGAAAATCCATTTGTTTTAGCACTGCCTCAATAAAACTCAATTCTAGCCTATCGTAGGCTTTTATCATATATGTCTAATAGCAAAGGACCCTTGCTTTTTACCTCCTGATATCTTTAGGCAATGAAGCACTTCATGAGTGATCATTACATTATTTGATATAGCCTTTCCTGCAACAAAAGTCGACGGGTTTTCCGAGATTAGATTTGGTAGCAGTGGTTTTAATCTCTGGGCAAGTAGCTTTGAGATGACCTTGTAGTATGTATTACACAATGCAATGGGCCTATACTCTACAATTTTGTGTGGATTAGTTATCTTTGGGATTAACCGGATATGAGTGTCATCGATTGACCTTGGCAGTAAGCCGGAATGAAAGAACTTTGTGATCTCTGCTACCAGTTTTCCATTCATAGTCTTCTAATGTGAATGAAGAAGCTTACAGGAAAACTATCCGGTCCCGGGGCTTTATCTGGATGGATACTAAACACAGCTTCTCTTATCTCTTTCTCTATTGGTTATGCTTTCACTTTCTCAGCTTCTTTAGGTGTGAGGCGATGGATGATTGCTTCACACACCGTGTTAGTAAGTAGGATCGGATCAATATGTTGGCTGGTATACAGCTTGTCGAAATAGACTGATATTGTATCCAAGATATGCTCATCTTCATATACATGGTTCCCTTGTTAGGTTGGTGAGAACTGAAATTTTATTTCTAGCTTTTCGTCCCCTTATGCTAGCATGAAAAAAGCCAGTGTTTTTGATCCCCCAGTTGGAGCCAAAGTTGTCTGCTCCTTTGCTTCCAATACTCCTCTTCTTTGGCATATTCAACTTTTAAGTCTAAGTTCAGTTTTTAGATCAGGTCAGGTCTTGAGATAGGACTTACCATTGCCTTCTCTATATCAGATTTCAACGTTTTTATCCTCTCTTGGCTATTCCTATTTTTGTTCCTGTTCCATTTGACAATGGCTGAGCAACATTCGCATATTCTTTGTGCTACTGTGAGTGTTGGATTTCCTGTCACAATTTCTGGATTATGCCTGTCAGCTCCTCATTTTTCCTTAGCCTGTGATCATAGCGAAACATCCCCTTTGTTTTTTTCTAATTAGTGGTGAAGAAAGAAACTAGCGGGTGCTAGTCAGAGCCTTCGTATCTGACGTATTGGCATCTCCCCAACGGAAACAACTCTGCCCACGTGCTATTTGAGAGGGGCCTATCTAATCTGCATTGGATGAGGGCATCATATCGAACTCCTCTCCATGAGAGGTAGTTTCCAGAATGCTGAAGATCAAAAAGATTGCATTTATGAGAGGAGAGGTCTAAAGGCTACAAAGGATCCTTCAGGTGTTATAGCTCCACCTTTTTTTCCACGTTGTTTAAAATTTTGTTAAAGTCACTTGTAAGGAACCACGCACTGTCCCTTGTTAATGCAATTTGTTTTAATTGTTCCCAAACCAAGTGTCGTTTTCCGACCTCTGGCTCTCCATAAATGAAAGTTGCAAAAAACCTTTTTCCTTGCATTTTAACTTGAGTACCGATTACATTGGGATTAGAGGATAAATTTTCTACCTCAACATCTGATCTCCATAAGAGAGCTAGTCCTCCACTTCCAGGTGAAGTGGGAAAAACTAAAAAACTATGGGAAAAAATCAGTTGATCTACATATGATAACACTGATGCATCTTTGTTTTTGGTTTCCATGAGGAAAACTATATCGGGGCTAAAATCCTTGTTTAGCTCCTTTATTCTATGGACTGTCACTGGGTTCCCCATCCCTTGAAAGTTCCATGCCATTATGGCTAAGGAACGGGGTTGGGAGGGTCGTGAAAATCCCTCCTTGTAGTTTCTAGTTCAATTCCATCTCTTGTATATTCTGTGAGGAGCGTTTTTTGGTTGATATAAGATATGTTAATCTCTGCTAGATTTGTGGTTGTTATTGCAGGTTCCAAAGGCGCTTCAGAGTAGCATCCATGATTAATATTCTCCTGGGAGTTGGAGCATTTTGCGTTTGTTTCCTTCTTCGTAGAACTGTGGCTTTGGATATTTTTGGACTAGCCATGAGTGCCCTGTTTAGAGGTGGTCTTCCTTGTTTCTATTTTTGAGCAGGGGCCTTTTTTGCAGTGGAGCATCTAGGCTAGGATTAGGCCCAAGGCGCTGAGAGATCAGGATATTCCCATGGTTTACAACCTCCAGTATCATAGCAGCACTACGGCTTAAAGCTTCTTATTTTTGCATAGTCACTTTCAAATTCTCCTTTGTCTTCAACATCAATAATTTGCATTCTTCTAGTTGTCCTTTCTCTCGGTTCTGGGACTTATGCATATTTAACCATTATCTCTCTTAATTCTCCCATTGCTATTTCCACAGCTTCAGGTGGGATTTCTAGAGGTTGATCAGTAGGTTAGGGCTCTCTCTCAAAGGGAGGTCTTCGCTCTTTAGTAGAACGATCTTCTTTATTCATGTCCCTACTATTTTGTTGTGATTCTCTGAGCTTTTTGTTTGATATTTCATCTCTTAAGTCTTTTTGGATTTCATTCTCAGGATCGGTCCTGGATTGTTTCTCTACCTATACGGGTGAAGTGATATGCTGCCTTCCTACACTTGAGCGGTGTGGGATACGGTGTTGATCCTTGTTTCCACTATACTGCTTGCCTCATCTTGTGCGTAGAGGTGATGACTTCCAACTGTATCCTTCACCATAGGAGTTCTTAGAGTTGTAGTAACTGGTTTTGTCTGTATTGAATCTGCTTTGCCTATCGTAGTCTTTCTTACGGTAATAAATCTTTCCTAGACTGCGTTGTTTTGTAGGGTTGCTGGAGGCTCCTTGGTTCTCTGCTAGCAGATCGAGATGGCTGCCTAAAACGCTCAAGGGAAAATCAAGAAAAGTAAGGGTTTTCATTGTGGTGTTCTTTTTCCTCAGCTTCAGGAACTCCACACTCTCTACGGTCGTGGGTTAGCTTTCCACACATATAACAAAAAATTTCAAGTTTTTCGTATATTAGAGTAGCTTTAACTTCTTCCCCATTTGCGAATTCCACTATGGATGATGAAATCAGGGGTTTGTCTACATCAATATGAACCCTCATTCTCGCATAAGTTATTTTTATGTCTGCAGCCTCAAAGATGCCTATTGCTTGACCAATACCCTTCAACGTTTCCACAGACCAAAGATGCATAGGGATCCCTTGGATCTGAATCCAAAAGGGGATCAAATATGGGAAGTTTTCTTGGGTTTGCTTCCCACTTTTGTAGTACTACCATCTAGTGGTTAAAATGTTAAGGTTGGTTGGCTAGAACTGTTTGGATGTCCTCTTCAGATGAGAACTGAAACTAGAAACGGCCATTTCCAAGATCTGCTCCAGTTGGCTTTACTGGGAGCTTCCAGAGATCTAAGAGAAAGGGGATTAGGGACCACACTCTCTGGGTACGAGGGTTTGTTTGTCTTCCGATCACTATTAACGAGAGTCTCTTGTGTTGTTCAGAATTATCAAAGGCTGCTATTTTGGCATAAGCTGTTCTTGGAGGTAAGCTAGATGAGGTTATTGCCTTGCCTTTCTATGCATAAGACGTTTTGTGTTGCATCTTGTACCAAATTGTTGAAAGCATACGCTTGAGTTTTCTTAGGATGAGAAGCTAAAGGGAAAATTGTAAGTAATTTGTTCTTGGTAGAAAGGAATGCAAGAGGGAAACTTTTGCCGTGAAAAATTTTGTCTTTTAAGTGTCAACTTCAACAAATAGGGGACTTGCATGAAGAAATTTCAGTAGCAGCTAAGCATAGACCAGAAGAAGGCTATGGATTCGGGAGAGGTGGTATCTTCTCAGAAGCGAAGATTCAAGTTGCTAAGATTCAAGTTGCTTGTCTTCTCGGAAAACCATCGATAATTAGAAATTAATTTAATTATAAATATAAATATGAGTTTCTAAAAGTTGTTTTTTATAAAATTTCAAAAGCTTAAAAGAGCCTATATGATTGGAAAAGGTCCACAAAAGACAAAATATAATATATAACTCTAAGAAATATTAAATATGAACATGGAGGAGGAGAAAATAATTAATGTTTGTTGAATAGAAGAACTAGAAATAGAAGTAGAAACAAATTCTTTACTTGTGTTATTTTAATTACTTTGTTAAAGAAATTTATGTTGAGGTTTTAATTGCTTTTTAATATTTTATTTGTTGTTTTTCTAAGAGATAAACAAGACTATAGCGAATTTGATGGTTGTAAAAATGATACCAAAAACTATAAAACTGTAATGGAAACAGTTTTAGCAACAATAAAGAGAAAATTACAGTATGTGTTAAGAAAAGACTATATGGAGAGACCTTACGTATTGGTAATAATAAAACCAACTTGATAATTGTTGGCACTGCGAGAGACATCACCATCATCAATAACAGTTGGACAACAACATTGGTATTAGAATTTCCAAATCTGCAACGCTTGTTAATAAATATTTTATTTTTTGTCTTGAAATTAATTGTATATTTTAAACACTTATGATAATAAACAATGTCAGGATTGATGAAAATGATCTTATATCGTATGATATATTCATTCAGAATATAGTTTGTTCTACGAAGGGATAGGCAGAGGCCCTCCGAGTAAGCGCCTATGTTGTAATCTTCTACCGATACTGAATTAATGGTAACCAAGATACTTTAGATGGTCAATTGGATAATCAATTTTACCATGATTACCATATCATATATACAATAGATTTCATTTTTGGAAATGGGGCGGTAGTGTTCCAATCCTACATAATAGACTCAAGATAGGACAAAGTAATATAACTACAGCTCAGTCACGTAAAATTTCAAATGAGGTAACAACATTTACGTTTCAAAAATGTAACATAAGTGCTTGCACAAAATTTGTTATGTTCAAACACACCATACAAACATTTCCCGAATGATCATGGCGTATAATTTCAAGGATTATATATAATATATATTGAATGTTACAATAATATTTGATGCTCGACTACGGCGAGTATGAAAATAAGGGTCTGGGGTGGATACGAGTAGAAGGATCAAGTGGATGGAATTCAAAAGAATTACTGACCAAATGAAGCAACGAATTTCACAGTTAGAAGACTTATCAATGCAAACTTGTGGCTGAACTCCACTGCAATATGGTACAAGGAGGGAGTTTGATTATATATGTTATATCACCTAAGATATTAACAATAATATGTTATTTACCAACTTCTAATTCTAAGATATTTCTGATTTATTACTTGGTGTAGTCATGACCTTGTTGACAATGAATTATCCAGCTTTGAGAATTTTTTGCTAATAAATTTTCTAGTATTAATTATTCAGAGTTATTGACAATATATATATATAAGAGATGTGAGTCTCTCCTGCTTTTAACACATCAGCTTTTGAAACAATTTTGGGTGCTGATACATGAGTAAACTCTTTAAACCAAACAACCAATTAACTCTAAGATTTATACAGCTAATCAAAAAATACAAAATCAGGTTATATGAAGACCTTTCATTCTCTATGTTTTCAACTCCTTCATTCTTTCTCCTCTTTCACCGATCTTTTAGCTGTTCTATCTCCCACGACCCACGTCTTCAACCTCTCCATCTCTCTCTTGCCTATGTCGAATCTAAACCCTCCATTTCTCCAGATTTTCGTATGTTGAACCTCTACAACTTCCCATGAATGGCACAAAGCTTGATATTTTTAGTTGTTGATAACTTCTCTGGACTTGTTAAGACTCGGTCTTTTTTCAAAACTCTTAGTTGGTAGCAGTAGAATAGGAACGACGATGATATGCTAAACATTGAGATTTAATTCTAATATTCTCATATATGCATCTTTCTTTATCTAAGATGCTATGCTAATTTATTCTAGGACAGAGCTTTAAAAGTTATTGAATCTCTATGTTATCGGAAGTAAGAAACAATGAAACTTGACCTTTCATGTTGTGGACTAGCGTCTCCTTTCTTTCTTGAGCTCATCCAAGATATGACACTGATCATATGATAATTATGCATTGTTGAACTCAATCTTAGAAGAAAATCAATCACTCGAAGGTACGTTTCCTACGACCTTAACATGTTAAAGCTCTTCTCTTCAACTCTTATCAAAAAAATAATAGTTTTTACTTTATTTTTGCATAAATTTAGGAGTTTTGTGCTATTCATTCCCAAATTTGTAATATACTATATCATTTTACATCCAATTTAATATGCAATTTGAGAAGTTACCAACAAAAACGTAAAAGGATTTTGAGTCTTCGAGCGTTTGAAATATGTTGTTATTACTTCAAGTTATATTAATTTTAATTTTTTGTCAATTAGCTTAGTGACTTTTGGTTCCACTTTCAATATTTTATGTAAGAGTTTCGATTTTTTATGTCTGAAGAAGAATTGTAAAGAGAACACTATCATAGTCCCACGTGTCTTTGAACAAATCATTTTTTAGTTTTAAGTGATTAAAATGGGAAATGGAAAAAATATTAAGCAAAAACTTGTTATACTGACATTGGTTAAACAAAAAACCGTTGTTTTTCATTGGCAAATACTAAAGTTAGTTTAATCTGGTTTACTGTAAATGTAAATTAATTTTGGTATAATCTTTGGGTTTACTATCAGTAGATATTTGTATATAAGTAAATCAACTGTATAGAGTTTTTGTTAACGGAGAGTAATACATAAACTTAGCCAAATGTTGGATAAAATTGACCGAGAAAAACTTCATAACTACAGAAGAAGAAAAAATATAAACGAGATATGGGAACATATAAAGCTGAAGACGATTACAAAGTTACGATTACCTTCTTAGAGTTGTCTTAGCAGGAAAAGGTAATCAAATGATAATCCAATTCACGAGCATGTGTTTTATTTACCTTAGTGAATATATCCGATCACTTTCTTCATGGAGACTTCAGCTCTTGAAGCTTGCTTTCACTGAAGTTCTCACTCAAATTTATGGAGTCGTAAGCAAGAAGGCTCTTGAAGTTGGTGTTTGCCTAAAGGACAAATGCTTAATGTTGGAAGCAAAGATGATATCGGGTTGTTGCTCGACATAGTTTTTACTAGTTTTCTTCGTATCTTCCCATGTAATGAAATCGTTACAATCAAATTCGAATCAGAATTACGTTTTAGGCCTTTTCCATCAAACGTGATTGCAGAAGTCAGGCCCAAAACATTAGAGTCCGTTTACCATAGGCCCATCGGATAATCAAGAAGACCCAGTGTAAGATCCACCACCTATAAAAGTAAAAATATTCCATGGTTACAAGCAATAGAACATATCAAATTTTGATTAAAGATTAGACTGAATCTAAATGTTGAGTAAAAGTTACATAAATTATGGTTATAAAGTATAACAAAACACTTGTATATGGTGGCAGTTCTACGCTACATAAGTAAAATTAGTCTTCTTTAGCTTATGAGTTATCAGTCCGAAGCCAAAAATACTCTTAACAAAATCAAAGAAAGTAATATCTTTATAGGCCTAATGATAAAGGCCCACGAGAGCTTCTGATTTCAGACAACGACAGGTCTAATCCAATTCCGACAAGAATTACATGGACCCCGCCATTCTATCTTCAAATCATTTTCCACGTGTCTTCGTTTTAGCCTTGACACGTAGATCCCTAAAAAGCAGACCGATAAAATGGAGACTTTAAACCAAACCGCCCAGTAAACCGGTTCAATAGTAACATAACAGGATGTCTATGGGCAATAATAATAATAAAGGAATTTCATAGACAGTCCAAGTATTGTAAAGAGGATCTCCAACCCCAAGCTATTTTCTCTTCTAAACTCTATAGTAAAATTATTTCGAACCCTACTTTAAATCTAATTATATAATAAAGTAATGAACAATGTTATTCTATATTTGGTATGGTACTATTTATTACTTTATTACAGACATAAATTTTTATATTTGTAAAATAATTCTTTAATTTTTAAATGTTATAATTATACACTTACCTAATAGTATATAAAGAAATCATTGCACTCTAATATTAAAATATTATTTATATGTAGATAATTTATTTTATAAGAAGTATATATATGTATAATTAATAAAAAAAGTTTGTAATGTGTAGTCACTTTCAAATGTTTTTAATAACTTATAAGGTTTTATAAAGATTTATAAAGTTTTACAAATATTATTATAAGGATCTAATTAGGAAAATGATTCTTATAATGTTTTACAGGTTTTTTGAAAAAATCAAAAAAGAACTATAGTTTGTGTGTTTTGATGTAGTGTAACAGATTTATTCGTAGTGTAACATATTTATTATTTTTTCCTATTTATTTGTAGTGTAACAGATTTATTGTTCTCTCCTACTTCAAATTTGAAGTTTTTAAGTTTTGTAGTATATAAATAAAATAAATAGGTTAGATTGATAACTTCATAAATAATACTCCCTTCATTTTAATTTAGTTGTCATTCTAAATTTTTGCACACATATTAAGAAAATATGTAAATGTTTTCTTATGCCCTTATTTGACTATTAATATTCTAAACCATTTCAAATTTTATTTATTTAAGTATAGGCAAATGAGATAATTTTGTATTGAAAATTACCTTGGTAAACGAGAATGACAACTAAAATCAAACACAAAATTTAGCCTAGAAAGACAAATAATATAAAATGGAGGGAATATATGTTTTGAGAAAATAAAAAGTAAGGAAAATAAGTTATTATTTAAGAATATTCTTTATATAGTGAAAAATAGAGTAATGGGTTGGAGTAAAATTCTATTCTATTCTAGAGAAACTCTATTATAGAGTAAAAAAATTGAGTAATAAGATAGAGATACTCTTAAGGATCTTATAATGGCAACCAATTTTTTTGTATATCACTATAGTTCTGCCAACGCAAATTATTAAGCATTATACTTTATAAAGCATTGAGGCCGACATTATGATTTTTTAGGTTAATATGTGTTACCTAATTAATAATGTGTACGAGGTAGTTCACTAAGTGTCTCTTAATGACCAAAATAAAAAGACAATAAGATAGGAAAACTTTACCTTTTTATCTTATCAGTCACCTATAAAAGTTACTTTTGATTTCTTTCTCTAGCTATTCTTTGGTTTATAAAGTTTAGAAAGAAAAATTGTAAAATTCATAAAGTATCGAAGATGTGATTTCTCGCCTTCATATACATGCATGCGCTTACTAGTATGTGACAACGATTACTTTATAAATTTTGTTAATTTTTGTGAGTAATTATATGACATTTTTGACTTTCATAGTTTGTGGTCTAATTCTTATCGTTCTTTTCCTATGACCTCGTAACTTTTCAGCTACACTTTTGACAATCAAAAATGTTTGCAATGCGATGTACATAAGTTTTTGTTTAATATATTATATATATTACGAAAACAAGAATTTCCAATCTAAAATGTCGTCATCTTTAATGACAATACTAAACTTTACAACAACAACAAAAACGTCGTAAAGTTTACGTTAAATTATATATCTTAAAAACGTTGCATTTGGTTAGTGTAATAAGTTCAACAAACCTTCTATTTTTTAAATTTTAATAATATTAATAAGGTTCTGTTTTGCATCACCCATAACTCGTGATAAAAATTATTGTATCATCAACCAAAACGTTTGCCACTTGGGATGATTTATCAAGTGATAATTCCATTAAAAAAAGAGTCAATTGTGTAAAAAGTAAAAACTACAACTTTTTAAAAAAACTTTGAAAAATAATATTATTGATAAGTGCTTAGATATTTGAGCATTTGATAATAAATAAATAAAATATATAATAAAAATTGAAAATAAAAATCATATAAATGATTATACAGTCACTTGGATTTAGTGAGTTGAGGAGATTAGAATATACTATTATTTATATAAAATTGATTCTATGTTAAAAGTATTAAATACTGCACAAAACTGGAAATATATATTGAAAGTGCTCGTTTTAAAATATATTTTAGACTAAGTGTCTATATCTATAAGTGTTACTTGATGAAATATCACAAAAATCAAATATATAAGATAAT
>OVBA01000379.1:0-70819 GCA_900406435.1 Lepidium aucheri
ACTTCACAAGGTCACTAAACGCCGGATTGATGTTGAGGAGTAGATCGAACATCTTATCTTGCTCATTCAGTTCCCGGATTTCCTTTGGATCCATGGTGGTTGGCCTCAACATGTCCATCTTTGCCCAAAGGGACCGATACTTGGCAAATAACTCAGTGAACTCCATCTCCTCTTGCATTAGATTGGTGAGGGCTTTCTTTACCTCAAACACCCGAGTGAGGTTAGACACATTGCCGTACACATTCTTGAGTGTGTCCCATAGCTCTTTGGCGGTGTCACAATAGGCATAACCTTCAAGGATGTAAGGGTCCAAGGAGTTGCAGATGATGGACAGAACTATTTGGTCCATTTGAAACCATTCGTCCTCCTCTTCAAGAACTTCTCCAGCTTCAGTTTCCTCATCGCTTGAAGGGTCGTACTTGACCGGTTTGTTCTTCACCACGTGGGTCTTGACCGATTTGTGACAGTAGAGCGTAATCTTGACAGTCCGAGCCCAAAGAAGGTAGTTAATACTCTTGAGGATCACCGGAACAACGATGTGCTTGTTGGTCTCCATTTCCTTGAATGAAAACTTGAGAAAGTTGCGGACTTTTGCTTGAATCTCGAGAAAGACTTTGACTTTCTTCTTTCAAGGGTCTGAAAGGTGGTTTTTGAGATGTTTCGAGTAGAAAGGATGAAGCTTTCCGCTTGAAAATGGTTCAAGGTGGAAGCTTTAGCCTGGTTTGGTGTATGGACAACAATGGCGGATGAGAGGTGAAGGATTGTACGGTCAGATCTGGCTAGGGTTTAGGAGCGGATAAGAGAAACGTTGAGAGAGAAGGGAATAGGAGAACCAGAGTATGAGTGAGCCAGGATCAAAGCCAACAAGGCTCTGATACCATGAAGAAAAGATTTCGGAAGAGTGGTTGAGAGAAGAAGTTTTCCGATGGAGAGAGAGAGAGAGAGAAAATGGAAGAAGATGCTTACTCATTCCATATGCGGCTAAAGTTATATCAATTGGCTATATAGCCTAGGTTATAATGGCTACAACAAAGGAAAATGACCAAATACATTGAACCTAGAAGATAAGGCACCACGTGGCCATGTGGTCCATCTTGTGGTCCATAAAGGTAAAGAACCTTTCCGCAACGGTAACCTTGCGGATAAGGTTTTGTCTTTTTGTGAATTTAACTTGATGGGCTTCCAACGGTCATCTCCAATTGATGGGCCTCTGACTCCTAATTATTGGGCTGATGCAACTTTAACATAATCATGCGGTATTGTCAGTTGTACGGACATTCCGCACACACACCTGTACGGACTGTACGGACAGCCGCATGATTTCTTCTTGGATAAGTCATCCGGTCGCTTGGATGGGTGTGGGTGTGACCGGATGAGGTACTTGACTAATATATTTTATTCATTAATCTTTGGTAGGTCGCTCCTGCGTTTTTAATTCAAAAGGCATTACTCTGTAACAGTAGATTCCTTGGTCCGTTATGAAAGAAGTTTTGTCCTGATCATCGTTATGCATGAACATCTGGTTTAACCCTGAAAAAGCGTCTATAAAACACACAATTTATGCCCGGCCGTTGCCTCGACGATACGATCTATATGAGGCAGCGGATAATTGTCTTATGGGTAGGCTTGGTTTAGGTCAGTGAAGTCTACACACATTCTCCAGCTTCCGGTTTTCTTTTTTACTACAACTGAGTTAGCTAACCAGTCCGAGTATTTCACCTCCTTAATCGACCTGATTTTTAGTAATTATTGGACCTCTTCTTTTACAGCAGCTACGTTTTCTAGACCTAGCTTTCTTCTTTTATGTTTAACGGGTTTATATGTCAGGCCAACTTTCAGTTCGTGCGACGTGACTTTGATACTGATTCCTACCGTATCAGATGGTTCCCATACGAATATTTGTTTATTTTCCTTTAAAAAGGAGATTACCTTGGTTTAAATATTTGGTTCCAAATCAACCCCAACTTTTACTCGTCGATCGGGGAAGTCCTTGTCTACTACTAATGATGCCAAGCAAAGTTTCTTCTCTAATTGATATAATGTTTCAGCTTGTAGCTTTTCAAATGCAGTTTTATAACATCCCTTGACGTGGACTGGCTTGCTTGGATGACACTGATTCAATTTTTGACCAGAAACTTACACATTGATGATAAGTTGAGCAATAGCTCTCATATTGTACAACCAAGTTTGTCTGAGTATTGCGATAAACGGTGTCGGCTTATCTACAACCACTAATTTTACAAGCTTGCAAATTTCATGGGTAATTACTGGTAGGGTTATCGTCCCTAACGATAGAAATGTGTTTCCATCGAACTGGTTAGCCAAGTTTCATCGTCGTCTATCTCAGAATTTTCAAAATTCATTCGCTTAAAGGCATCATAAAAGAGTATGTCTACCTGTATCAACCATTATCCATGAGAGCTCGTAGCATGTTACGTCGAGAGAAATTACAATTGCATCATGCGGTTTGTCGAGGTGCACTGTTTCGCTTTCACTGAATGTGATTCTTGCTTATTGATGAATAGGACTAGATCCTAGCTGGAAGTTTGTTTCGACTTTTTGTTGATGAGATTTGATTGAATTGATAGAGTTTGAAACGAGGTAAGATCCTCCCATAATGAAATCAATGCGTTTTGACTACTACTTCGTGGTCAACACTTCAACTTCTAGGAATTCTTGTTGTCCATCGCTATTACCTCACCTTCTTTTAGCCGTTTGACTACTTTACAGTCTTCTACTAAATGTCCTTTTGCCTGGTGGTAATCGCAAAATTTTGATGGGTCATAATCCCATTTTTCTTTTTTGTACGAGTTGCCGACGACATATGAGTGCTTTCCCGGACTTTCATTATTCTCCCTGGTGGGCTTTTTGTTATTTGGGCGGGACCCTTCATGGCCACCTTCCTTTCTGGTTTTCTTTTCAAACTGTATTTGATTATTTTCCTCTCAGTCGATAAAATTTTCTGCTCGATGAAGAGCATCATCGAGGCTATCGAAAGGTCATAAAAACATTTCAGCTTGGAAGCTCGACCTCGACCACAATCCCATTTTTAATGCACAGATAGCAACTTTGTCTATTATATTTTTTCTTAGCACTCTTACTTCTTTAAATTGGTTCAGATAATCCCGTAGTGGTTCATTTTGCTGCTATATTGTTGCGAATAGGTTGTCTGCCGAAGTACGCTTCTGAATGAACATTGAGAAATGTTTGAGGAAACCTTCCGCTAATTGTTCGAAATTATCTACTGAGTTGAGCTTTAAAGATGAGAACCAATTGAGGGCTGATCCCGAAAGGTTTTCAGAAAACAATCGGCACAAGCCGATGTCGCGCTCTTTGTTACTATAATGTGCTTTCATTGCGGCTAACTGGAATATTTTTAAATGGACGACTGGGTCTAATTTTCCTCTGAAGGTCAGTATTTTAATTTTTCCAACATTCTTAATAATAGTGCTTGCTATTCGATTTGTAAACGGTGTTTACCGGGTTAACTCTATAACGCGTTGATATCAGGTGTAGCAGTCGTTGCCCAATGGATTTGAGATTTCATTTTTGTATGCTCAGTTCTCTTATTCGCTATCATTTCCCTCATTTCTTTCATTTCCATTTCGATTATCCAGATTTTTGTTTCGATAATCGGGTTGGAAATATAGGATTGTGCTGCCATTCTAGTTTCTATCGTTAGCCCGGTCCTCGTTTTTTTATGCTACTGGTTTATATTTACGGCCACAGATCCTTGAGCTTGGTTTACCAGATTTTGAGGCGGCTGAAGAATTGACACCTGCAACTCGTTAAATTATTGCTCTTGGTGATCTAATCTCGCCAGGATCTGTGCCGTTCTTTGGTTATTCTGTTCGATAAAGTCGGCCATTAATTACTTTAAATCGTTAATCACTTGCCTGCGATAGGATGTCGTGCTTTGAACAGCGGGCCTCAGAGGCACATCGGAGGTTACAGTGCGGGCGTGCGATGTGAGTGTGGCTTCATCCGGATTACGATCTCCGATGATTGATCGTTAGCTCACCTTAATGTTTGAGATGGCTTCATCTTCTCATTGGCCCGATAGCCTTAGACTTATGCTTCAGGCCCCACGGTGGGCGCCAAAATATTTATGCCGAAGATCAACTAGGTTTGTAGGGTTAAAACAAATTTTGATGAACACTAAAACTCTCGAGATAAATTCGGAAAATGAAGAAATGTTATTAATTGCTCAACACGATTACATAAGCTTTTACAAAAGTGTTACAATGGTTTTCTATTCCCTTTTATAATATGAGGTACGAACTGGCACTCCGATATTCACTCTGTCTGTTCTGTTGATAACCGATTCTTCCCGAGTCTCGCTCTTCGCTGTGCGTAGACACCGAGCTCCAATTATTCTCTCAGACAAAATCCGAACTCTCATGTGTGTTATACTCGACCAACTAAACTTGGTTCTTTAGTGCAAGGTAAACCTCGGATGAGCCGTGTGACATCTTATGCAAAGTGGGTCTCAGATGGACCATGTAACAACATTAACCAAGCTTAATGTGGTTATAAACATATACATGAGATTTTCAATCTTACATTTTTATAAGGTTTTATATAAAAGCATGGATTTTATATGTTTTTACAAGTTTGTTTACAAAACCATATAAAATTTTATAAAATCAAAATAATGCAAATAATGTGTATGATTGAAATATATAAGGATTTTATAGACCATCTAATAAATCATATTTGTAAAACATTTTAGGATTTTATTTGGTTTTATAAGATAGTCTATAAAACAATAAAAAATCTTATAAAATCAAAACATGTAGGACTAAAAGTTAATATAAGAATTTCATTTGGGGTTCCCTAATTACGGATTAGAGTTTACTATTTTGCATTAACAAAAGTAAAGCCACCTCTCGCCATATCGTGCTTGGGTTGATGACCAAAAGTAAAACCACCTCTGGCCATATCGTGGCTGAACTAATATATCGTGCTTAGGTTACCTAACTGAACAAATTGGACGTCTAGCATTGGACCATTCCAAAGTTTCTTGCTCCACATTGGACCATGAAATTGTTTTACTGTGCACTGCATTATTCAAAAAGGACATGACCAAATAGTCAGAATAACTTCAGTTAATTTTTTTTGTTAACAATATTGGACCATAACTGGCCGGTCCAGTAGCCAAATTCCTGCATAATGCAGACGGCAAGATTCGATCTCGGGTTGTGCAAGTGCGCCTGTCATTTAGTGGACTTACCTTGCCATTGGACTAAATGTCACTTGCAAGTTCAGTTAATTAACATTTTTTTTTTGTCAAAGTTAATTAACATTTAACAATAATTTTTTGAAGAAATAATTAAAGAAATACAATGAACGATGAGAATTCGAGGGTCTGACTTTGACTGGCTTTTTTATCTGTTCTTCCTTTTCCTCCATTATCGAGTCAAATTCTTGAAATTCATCGATCATTCTTCTTTCTTCCTCTGATTCTCCAGAAAAACCCTAGCACCGTTATATCATTTTCCCTCAAATCCCACCATTATTTTATGTTTAAAATGGAGAATAATTAAGGTCAATCGAATCCTTGTATACTCACAACCCTGATCGATCTTCTTTCTCTTAGGGAGGCTGAGGGAGAAAAATGTCATCGGAGATTGAGGTGGTGGAAGAAATTCCACTGAATACAAATGAGAACGGAGAATCGAGTTCTAAAGGTATTGAAGAAGAGAGCTTGAAGAACGATGTGTATACTGCAGCGGCTTACGGTGATTTGGAGAAGCTTCATAGGTTGGTAGAGTGTGAGGGTTGCTCTGTTTCTGAACCAGACGGTCCTGGCTACTATGCTCTTCAGTGGTCTGCCTTAAACAACGGCACTGCCGTTGCGCAGTACATCATCGAGGTTACAACGTTGTACGCTCTTTTGTGTTTTCCTCAGACTGGGTTTTGTGTTTTAGCTCGTGAATGTTTGGTCGTTGTATAGTACGTCTTGTTTGTGGATGCTCTGTTTACTTCCCTATGTAGCTTATTCGTTGCCATTTTGCATCTTCTTTTAGTGTGTGAACCATTAAGCATGAGCGTTAAGTTTGAACTGGGGTTCTGAAGTTTCTAAAAATGAAACGTCTCGATTCCGTTTTTGCAGCATGGTGGAGATGTAAACGCGACGGATCATACTGGACAGACTGCATTGCATTGGAGTGCTGTTCGTGGTGCGATACAAGTTGCAGAACTTTTACTACAAGAAGGTGCAAGGGTAGATGCAACTGATATGTATGGCTATCAGGTTCATCTCCTCTTTAACTACTTTGTGTTTTAAGGAAATTTGTATTTTGTTCGAACGCTAGTCATCTTTATTGCTTAAGGAGGTTGAAAAATTGAGGTCTTCTTGTTCTCAAACTTTCTTAATATAATTTGGCATATGCGTTAAAGTTTTCTGCTGGATCCTGTCACATTTCCCTTCTCTTGCTTTGCTCTCAGTATATGCTTGTTAATAGCCATCTTAAACTGCTTGTAGCCAACACATGTTGCAGCGCAGTATGGTCAAACTGCTTTTCTCTGTCACGTTGTCTCAAAGTGGAATGCTTATCCTGATGTGCCCGATAATGATGGAAGAAGCCCCTTGCACTGGTATGTTGTTGCAAAGTGGACTCGCCTTCTAGACATTGTTAAATATTTACCGGTTGATGGCTATTTTTTATGTTTACAAGAGTTAAGGATTGCATGCTGATTTGGAGACTGTCTAGTTTGTTTTAGTTGTTTCATTTCACTTTAAATTTGGATTATAATCTCTTATTTTTGTTTTTAGTCATGTTCTTATGCTCTTTTCAAATTCTTTTGTAATGAAGATCTGTGAAAAATGTATTATTGTTACTATCTTGAGACTAAACTTATATTAGTTATTTTCTTTCCCTTAATTCTTATGAGAGTTCGTTACTGGTGCATACATTATTTTGCTGCAAGATTTTTAGTTTGCTTATGTTAACCTCCAAATTTTATTGTTATAACCAGTCTTTATTCAGAAGACAAATCTAATCTTGCTTCTCTTTTTTTGTCTCATGATTTGCGAAAATCAGGGCTGCATATAAAGGTTTTGTAGATTCCATTCGCCTACTTTTATTTCTAGATGCTTATAGAGGACGGCAAGACAAAGAAGGTGGTTTACAAACATAAATTTTATTTGAAATGGTCTTTTTTTTCTTTTTGGGTTAAATTAGAAAACTGTTCATTTCTTAGATTTTTTCTCCATTCTATTGATTTTTGTTACTAGGCTGCACTCCCCTGCACTGGGCTGCCATACGAGGTAATTTGGAGGCTTGCACTGTCTTGGTGCAGGCTGGGAAGAAAGAGGATTTGATGATTACTGACAATACTGGGCTTACCCCCGCACAACTTGCTGCTGAAAAGAATCATAGACAAGTTTCCTTTTTCCTTGTAGGTATCTGTTTCACTTTCTTCTGTTGCTGTGACAATTTTAAGTTATACTGCTTATCTGATGCTTTTGTAGTTGCCGCTACTGCCATCAATAACTGGTAGTTGAATCATTCTAATAGCCTGATGTCTTTTTATTTTATTTTATTTTATTTTTTTTTTTTTTTTTTTTTCAAAAANTTTTTTTTTGCAATAATGTGCATCTCGTTAGACTTTTGCATAGCTGGAAACATATTGTGTTCTTGTAGTTGTACCATGTCAATTTCTGTAAGCTTGTAGATTTCCTTCTTCATTCAAAATTAGCAGCAATTTAAATTTTGTGAAACTTATGTAAAATATTCTGTCTGATACGCACCACTGTGCAGGGTAATGCTAGAAGGCTGCTTGAAAAGCGCTGCGACAGAAGCAGCCCCCTTGGAATAATTTCAAAGTTGGGACTTGCTCCAGTTCTTTGGTTCATGATTCTGCTGCTTCTACTCATATATACTAATTCGGTTGTTTTGGGTAGTTAGCTTTGCCTTCTTAATATCTGTTGTGTGCTTAAGTTACTATTCTAGGCATGCTTATCATTTTCTGAACCCTTGTGTCATTGCAGCATCCAATCTGCCAAAACTAACAAGTGGGATTGGTGCGCTTGCCTGGCTGGGATTCCTTCTTGCCTCTGCAGGACTAGTTATGTTTTACCGTTGTACCAGGTATATGTCCACCTTATCTTTCTTCGATTTCCATTTTGTATATCTCCTAAAACTGGCATGTCTGTTTTTGGTTGTCTGATTATCTTTGTACTGTATATGCGTAAATTTCTTATATCCACGTGGCCCTTGCAGATTGGGATTTTATCATTTTAATGCCTTTACTTCTCTGCAGTTGTAGTTTCTATTGTGAAAACCTTGTCTTTCTGAGTAGTTGTACGAAAATACCTTTGTATGAAAAGTTGGGGTTTTTCGTATCAGTTTATGTTATATTTGTTTTCTTACAGAAAGGATCCAGGTTACATCAGAATGAATATCCATGATCCGCAGACCATGAAAGATGATGTGAGTATCATTGCTTTATTGGTTCTCAAGTTTGAGTTAGAGATTTGTCCGTGTTATCTGATTAGGTATAATCTCAAATGTTATTATTTTGTTCTAGTGTCAATACAGGTTTGTTTTTTTCCCCTCTACAGGAACCATTGTTGAAAATAGAGCTAAATAACCCTGCTTTGCTTGCTGGGAATTGGACGCAGCTCTGTGCTACATGCAAGGTACCTGCTAAACTTTCTTTTTCTGTTTTCTTAAGTCTTGAGAGCAAATATCTAATCATCAATGCAACATAATGAAAGTGACTCCTTTTCGTCGACATCTTTATTTTTTATTTTTAATCCAGATTATCAGACCTCTTCGAGCCAAGCATTGTTCCATCTGTGATCGCTGTGTAGAGCAGTTTGATCACCATTGTCCATGGGTATCAAATTGTATTGGCAAAGTAAGTCTGGCATTCTACTTTAGTTTTTGACAATATAAGTTGGCAAACTAGAGGTAGACTGATCAGGCTGTTGATACGAATAAGTAAACTGTTCGTTTGTTTTTCTTTTGGTTTCATATAACTTACTGTTTCTGTCGAAGATGCAAAAGACATTCTTAATAATTTAAGAGGTAGTTGCCGTTGCATGTTTGGATCTAGAAATCAACAGATATGTTTCTTGGCTTCACATCACCTCTTCTATTTATCTCGAGCATGGTACTAAAATGTGCATTGCGTTTGCTTTTTAATAATCACTCATGCAGAAAAACAAGTGGGAATTTTTTCGTTTTCTTTTACTTGAAGTTCTAGCAATGGTGATAACTGGTGGCGTCACTCTTGCAAGTAAGTATGATTGTAATTAAAGATGCCCTTTAATCGTGATATGTAAATTTGTCTGAAAACTTTCAGACAAAATTTAAATGATGTATAATACACATGCAGGAGTCTTAAGTGACCCTTCAGCTCCATCTTCTTTTGGACCATGGATCACCCATCTCGCTACCAATCATGTGGGTGCATTATCCTTTCTGCTGGTGGAATTCTGCCTCTTCTTTTCAGTTGCAGTCTTAACAGCCATGCAAGCATCACAGGTGAGCCCGCATTCCTTTGCTTCTTATTTGCACGTCTTTGTTTCCTCTTGTAATCTAAATGGTACAGCAACTGTTCTTTTCTAATTCACTCCCCTGGATTAATTTTTCTCTAGAAACTAGCTCCAGTGGAGCTAGAACTGGGAGTCACTATATACACTAGAGAGGATAAATCTTTTCTGATGGTGTGATGGTTTCCCTCATCCAATCTGTTCCTTTTTCTTTTCAGATATCAAGGAATATTACCACAAACGAAATGGCTAATGCACTGCGGTACAGCTACTTGAGAGGTCCAGGTGGTCGCTTCAGAAATCCTTATGATCTCGGATGTAGAAGAAACTGCTCAGATTTCTTGGTAAAAGGTTATAACGAAGATATTGAATGTAATGAAGAAGACGCAACAGTAAGGCAAGAGGGTATTAGCATGATGCAGATGCAGCGGAATTTGAATGGCAATGGCCACGTTGCCATCGATGTTAACCCAATACATAATTCACAGTCAGCTCATGTTCATTCTTCTAATTGCAGCCATAGCCATAGTAATAAGCCAAAGAGTGATAGTGTTCCTGTGGGTTTGGGACATGGTCTTGGTCGCAACTCATCCCGGCCTGTTGTACCTTCATGATTTGGTCGTGTCGTAAATGTTATTCAAATGTGCATTTGTATAAGCTCTTGTCAAGTCATTGATAACAGAAATGGTTGTACATTATGATGTATGAGCTGAGTTATGGAAGTTTGAGCCTGTGAAAAGTTTGATTAATACATGATTTTCCTAATCACATTCATATGCAAATTTATTACAAACACACCGTTACATTTCATATGTAACACGAATTACAAGAAAATCATTCGACTCCTGCACCAAAATCTTGTGGAGAAAGGAAAAAGAAAGAAAAGAAAAATCTGATAACGCCAAGTGAAATCAGAGTTAGAAATCAATGAATCACAGTCACAATTCGCCCTGTGACAGAAGAAGAAGAAGAGTCTGCTTCACTCGTATGAATCACAGTCACGATTCGCCACATAAATCGTATGAATGTTACACAAACAAAACAGAACATATATTTATATATGTTGCTTCCTGTCTACAAAAATCTGACTTTGAATTCCTATATCGCTACACAAAACCTGCAAAGAGAGAGATCTTCACGGTTAGATGACTCAAGTAGCATCCAGAATATAAACATTTTAGTTCAGGGCAAATAAATGAAAGCATTACCTATAACAGTTCACAATAGGTAAAAAAGATCAAGTTAGGTACTATGACAGAGCATACAATGACTATGCAATGGACAAAACATAGTTTAGTCTGATTGAGTTATTTCAACATCTTGAATCAAAGCACATAAGGTTCAGACCCAACACTGGCCAACGACATTCTTAGTTCCTTAAACCTATTAAGGGAAACTCTTTTTCAGTTTCCAAATTCGCACCATATCCTTAGAAAACTATTGCAAACAGATTCCACCAATTTCTATGGAATTTCCAAGGAAATGAACTTAATAAGACAAAAACGAGTGGATGTTTTGTTATATTATAACCTTGCTGTACCTTGAAATGAAGCTTGATCAAGATAATGACCAAATCCATTGTGTACTACTTCGTAATGGAAACCCCTTCAACCACGTTGGATTCCTGTATTTGACACATAAAATATATCTTCAATCCTCCTCTTTAATATCTCTTCCAACTGGTCTGAAGGGATCCCATTTTTCCATTGTTTTGCTTCATATATCTCGTTAAATATCTGTACTATCTCTTCCATGTGAAACTTTAGATCTGCAGTAATGAAAAAGGTTCAAATTTAACATCACGACTTATGTTTTTCAAACTCTTTGTTAAGCTTAGATCACGTACTACCTCGTAAAATATTGTCTACCACATAATCTTCGCTTATCACCGCAATAACATCATCCTTGCAGGTTTCAGCTAAATCAAATTTCTCCATTGCAGCTTCTAAACTCTCTCGCCAGAGTGGTTGGTCAAGTTTGTACTCCATAATTGATTTCTCATAAAGTACAGCACACAATAAAACATCTAGCCATGACTTTAGCCTTCCTACTTCATCTACCGGGTTACCTTGCGTACCTGGCACTTGCTTGCCTGCTTGAGTAGTTTTTTCACTATCCTTTTTGGTTTCTAGATCTTTTAACGCTTCCATAGACATTTTGATATTGCTTTCGGAACTTTGATAAAACTGGACTACATCTGCATATGGCCATGTTTTCAAATCAAGGTGACTGACAAGGACATAGTACCATGAAAGCCTTGCTTCCTCAAACTGTTGTAGACCTAGTGCCTGAAAGACTTCGTAGAAATCCGGCTTTATTTTCATGGCCTCGTCGTACCTCTCTTTTGCTTTAGCGTGCTCCTTTTGAGCGCATTCATAAGCAGTTTTAACTTGTTCAGAAACAGATTCACCAGAAGCATGTCGGAGGAGGCTCAACCTTTTTCTTGCCCCCGACATGTGCACATTTCCCAACTTTAACAATGATCGTGCTGCAACTTCTTGGAATTGCTGGGCCGCTCTGTCAAAAGGCCCTTGAGCTTCATCCGCGGTTATCACCTCCTCCATAGCTTCTGGATTAAGTTTCATTCCAAGTTCTTGAAGATTCAAGGATGTATCAGAGTCAATTTTGGCCTGGATCTTAAACAGCTGAGCAAAATCAATCATCCAATTTTCAATTTTACATATACCATTAATCTTGGTTTTAAATGAATCAGCTGTTGTTTTGAGCTTTTTCATCTCAACTAATTTTCCAAAAAAGGGATCCTGCTCAGGGCTAACGTCCACTACATAGAACCTAAGAATATTCCGTGACCTTGCTGATACCTCACTCATTCTTAGCTCTTCATCTGTTGTGATGGTCACTAAATCTCCTTCTTGGTCCTTGTACTTTATATGAACTGCCCTTAAGTTGGGGAAACGCTCATGAACAACTTCCCTAAGTTGAAAAAGAGTGCAGTTTACAGGCAATTTAGCCAATCTTATGTCATCAGAGTATACGAATTTCACAGACTTCTGTACATCTTCAACACCTATATCCAAAAGTTTCTCCTCTATTATCAATTTTTCCTGCTCTTTACCTTTTTTCAACTGTTTCCCTTTTACTTTCCTCTTGCTCTGCTTATCCATAATCTTCTCCTTTCCCTTTTCAGCTGCAAGATTGTTCTTCCTCTCTACCTCTGCATCCTCATTATCACTCTTCTCTTGCAGTATATTGCTCTTTTTCTTCTTCTTAACTCGTGCTTTGGCTTCTTCAGCCCACAGAAAAAGGGAAGCCTCAAGAGGTTCAACGTAATCTGCAGGCAGCTCAATGACCGAATCATTGACCCTTAACCCTTTTCTCTCAAGCGTTTTCTTAAGCTTATCATTAATTTCGGATGCCATGGGATTCTTTGGATCCAGTTTTGAAACCGCACAAACATCTTTCAGTGCCAAATCTAACTTATTCAAGGCTTCATAACACCTAGCCCTCTTCAACAACGCTTTATGATGATCAGGAGTGACACTAAGCGCTAAATCACATTCATGAATTGCTTTGACAAACTCACCAGGATCCAATTGCATATAACATGAAGCCATATTAGCACGAACATGAGCCACCTCTGCATGATCTTTAGGAAGAATCTTAATTGCTTCACCATATTTAAACATAGCACCATCATAATCTCTCTTCTGAAACAACTTATTCCCTTCATCTTTCAATCCTTGTGCCTTTAAAACACAATCTACAGTTGAATCATCATCTCCTTGAACAAAATCATCCCTTAATTGACTTTGGCTTGTTTCAGCATCTGGAGATTTCCCCTCATTCTGCTTCTCCATGGAAAAATCTCAGAAGCAAAAACACGAGAGAAGATTCCAAAAATTTTACCAACGATTTCTACTCATTAGAGATTGATTCTACGTCGAATTCAAAAACAAAGCTACAAACAGCTAATTTAAACAAAAAATGTATATTAAATTACAAAAAGCGTAGAATTTACAGATAGAACACGAAACGTGTCTACCTCTTTGAATCGAGATCCTTAATCGTAAAGGCAAAATTCCGAGGAGAATATCAAAGGATCAGAAATGGGTATTTCTCGGGAAAGAGATTTGAATATTTCTGGGGAAAAAAGATAAGAGGAGGAAGCGATGAAGGAAGAAGATATGGAGCATGTGGCTCTCTGTACATTTGTAACGAGATAACTTTGTCTAAAAGCCAAGACTCGTTGAGCCTACATTACATTTTTTAAATATAAAATACATCTTATGGAAAATGGAAAGAGACGAAGGAGAAGAAGAATCGAATAATCGTTACTTTATTAATAAAAATGTATTAAATCTTAATAAAAAAGGAAACAATATGAGTTAGGAAAAAGAAGACGAATCTAATTGACAAGTGTCTAATACTTTACAGCCAACTAGTCATACTTTATGATATGGATGATTACAATTCTATGAGCTTGAAATTTGATTATTTTTACTTATTTTTTTATCGAAAAATAGTTCAGACAAACCTTCACAGATATCGCAGATATGAATTTTTTTTTTTGATATATAACTTTTTGTAACTTATGAATTCTCGTCTACACTATTCTTATGGATTGGTGTAGTACACGAATAAAATTTTACTTCTAGATATTCAAATAAATCAAAAGATCTATAACCGAATAAAATTACCAAAAATTTAATTTTTACGTTGGATATACTTTTTTTTCCCACGTCAAAAGATTTTATTACTGATAAGAAAAGAATTGAAACTCACACATTATAAACACGATATTCAGAAAGCAAGGGGAGCTACCTCCTCTACTTACAGCCAGAAAAACTTTAAAAAAACCAAAATGCCGAGGATTTAAAAGTTTTTAAAAAAGAAACAAACCTAAAGATCAAAGTTAATACTTAAGGAAACATTAATAAAGTTCAAAGTGCGGTATTCTTGTCACTGACTTCTTCGAGATTGGCAGGGTGAGTTGCAGTCTCCTTGTCGATGTTTTCCTGAGCTATCCTTGCTGCACTTGGAGTTTGCTCTGCCTCGTCTACTGCCATATTTGGGAGCAAAACCTCTTTAGAGGCTGGGTTTAGGATGTTAAGTCCTAAGTCCAGCGTAGTGCAACATCAGCTATAAATGTGTCATTATGATTGTTTAAAACATCCTCGATAGTGACCCTTAAGCTGAAAACAATGATGTTTTGTTCTCCAAAATTTCCTGTGTTTGATGCAGACTGAGATACAAGTAAGTCCGGTGAGGTGGACTAATTCCCTGTAGAACCATCGCTCTTATTGTTCATTGCTTGAGTGTGATCATAAGGATTAGTCGTCGGGATGGAATAGTAGTCCATTGGTGAATTTATATGAGTGCAAAAGGTGGTTGAGTGCGTGATCCTCTGGCAGTTGAAACAGAGTAGCGCCACCCATTCGTAATAAAATTGGACTTGAGAATGGTCACCATTCTTGCAGTAAACCGATCTGTAGTAGGTTAGTTTGTCCTCAACGTTGAAGTTGATCTTGACCCGTATGAGATAAGGTCTTGTGATTGCCGAGTTGTTCATGTCCACTTCTACAACCTCACCCACTAGCGCATCTAGGTATCTCACAACTGCTTCAGAGGCATATTGAATGGGAAGGTATATAATTTGTAGCCAAAGTTGTACCTTTGTTATTGGTTGAAGAGTTTGATTGTTCATCCATTTTTCCACAGCTACAAGCCATCCATTGTAGAGAAGAGGTTGCATTCTGCATATGGCGTCCATGTCTCCTTCCATCTCAAAGAAAAATTATGCCAAGTCTTTGTCCAGCATCCTCCCGTGTATCTTGTTGTGAAGTCTCCAATCCTTCGGAAGGTCTTCAATCATGTCCTGGATGCTTTGTTCCATAGTGTTTAAAGCCCGAACAAGTAGACTCTTCCGATTCTTAACCTGGTTTTTGTAGTACATATCAGTAGATAGGTACACCGTTGGTTTATTGCGATCCAGAGCAAACTGATTCAGAGATTGCCATAAATTATTGTCCATTGAATCTGATGTTTTGCGGTGTGGAGATGAGGAGTCCAAGTCATATTTCTAATAGGTCTGTACTTTTGGCAAGCGACTCTTCGTATATCATACTCATGATTGCTTTTGTCTTGGGTGCATGAACAAAATTTGCATGGGAAAAACCTAGGGACAAATAGTTAAACACACGAAAAAGTTATCATTCCCAAGGCGACTGCGAGCTGTTAGGATTCGTTAAACTCTAACAGATCTCTACCTGTCATCAGTCCATTGGGGAATAAATGCAGTGAGAGATTTCCAGGAGAAAATTAGATAAAATCATCCTCGAACACCTAACTCAATCTAATGATTGCCTGTTGTATAGCTCTAAAACGTCCTCAGGGGAGAAATGTTGTGGTTAAAACCTTCCATACCTAGACTCGAGGCCGGAGGTAAGATTAGGGGTTCTGTTTGCAGGCTCAAAAAGACGATGGGAATAAGACAAAAGGAAGAGGACATGAAAGTGAGTGATAAGGATGAAGATTAGGACTGAAGATAATAGCTAAAACTAATTGGCGGTAAAAAGGTTTTGAACCAAAATAGTTTGAGGGAGTATGAAAGCAAACCATTACAGGTTAGGGATATAAACTTCAACTAATCTAATGGCTAAACCTGAGAAGACCACATAGGGAAATAGCACAGAGATTTGTGATTCTGGGAGAACGAGTCTTAAGGAACTAAAATTAGAGACACCTAGTGAGGATAGAGATTGTTTTAAAGTGTCTAAAACTGGCTTCAGAACAGAAAATGATGTAAGGAAACTAGGCTAGCGACAAGTTTTTATAAGGATCCTAATTAATCTAATGCCAAAGTCCATTAGGGGATGCCTAGCCCCATATAATCTTCGTATCTTCCATCTCTTACCATACTTTTGGCAATGCCTCTGACCATTCTATTTAGACTTGGCGGGATCAGTCTGAAGCGACATTTGTAGATTTGAGCTAAGATCACAGTGATTTTGTTAGTCTAGGATTGGTATTTTGGCCAACGAGAGTGGTCCATGATAGCCTTGTAAGTGGTTTGGTTGTCAACTTTCACAATGATATCTACTATTCTGAGGTCTCTCAGCATAGACATGACCCAAGCCACCCCTGAGAAAGTCAAGTGCATAAAATTAGTAGCTCCAGTAATGACGTGTCTTCCATAGATGTAATTTCTTTGATCATTTTTGTGGAGAATAAATGCTCTGACATTGAGATTGCTCCTGGGGTCCAAGCCACAGAAAGGTTGACTGTGTATTCTGCTTCCTTTTGTTCTATTAGTGTGAAATGTATACCTTGAACCCTTCTCTCTTGTTGGAGTTTTTCCAGTCCAAAGAGCATCTTCCCCAGGTTGATGCCTCCAACAAAGCTTCATGTGCCTTTGTTAGAAGGTTAAATTGCTTTTTTGGAAGACAATTTTATTTCGTGTTTTCCAGATATACCAGAGTATCCACGGGAAGTACTAAGCAGACCTCATAGCTGCATTAGGTGAGGCTGTTTTTTCAAAGAGATAGCCGATGTTTGTCGTGAGCGAGGTATTGGAGAAGCCTCATGGTGGGTGTGGTACATTAGTGAGGGCCCCAATTTGTCTTGCCGTTGTGCAAAGGAAAAGACAGCGATTGATTCCAACTGTGCTCCACATACATAACATGAATTGTTTAAAGATGGTATTCTGCTGCTCAATCTTTCCTGAACTGCTAAGGCTCCTGAGAGTGTCCTCCACAAGAATACATCAATCTTTTGTGGAATATTAAGTTTCCATATTTTGTTTTTCAGAAAGCCACTGAGTGATATCGATGCTTGTTGAGATGTCGAAGTCATTGTGTGAGTTGAGAGTAAATATCCACTTTTAATTGTGTATTCTCCAGAATGGGTATATCCCCAGTACCATGAGTCTTTTTGTATAGTGCATGGAGGGGATTCAAGTATCCTATGAGCATTCATTGTTAAGAAAGTGTCTAGAACATTGGCATGATTCTATTCCCCATTGGTTATCAGGTCTGCCACTTTGAGGTTTACATTGAATCTGGTTTCTCTGCTGATAAGAGGTCGTGGTTCAGTCTGAAAGATTAAGTTGGTCGTCCACACGAATGTATCTTTGCCATCCCCGATTTTTCTAATGAGGCATTTGGTGGGTAGGTTTTTCCCGTGGCAAATGGTTGTCCAAGCATAGGAGGGACAAGTATAATGTGAGCTGCTTAAGAAGTCCGAGTTATTATAGTACCTTGCTCTTAGAGTCCTTGAAAGCAGTGATTCTGGTTGCCTTATCAGTTTCCATGCTTGTTTGGTCAGCAGTGCTTGATTGAAATGTTCAATGTCTTTGAAGCTTAATCCCCCTTCTTTCTTTCTTTTACACATAGCTTTCCATGGTACCCATGATATCTTCTTCCTATCCTTTGAAGATCTCCACCAAAATTGAGTCATTGCGCTTGTGATCTTTTGGCATTGTGCTTTAGAGAGTCTGAAGCATGACATTGCATATACTGGAAATGCCATTACAACAGCTTTGATCATAATTTCTTTACCCCCCAAGATAGGGTTTTTGCATGCCAGTTGTCAATATATCCTTGTAATTTTTCCGTGATGTAATCGAAGATTTTTTCCTTTGAACCCTTGAAATATTCTGGAGTCTAAGGTATTTTCCAATTCCATAGTTCGTTTAAATTTGCAAGAGAGTTTGAGTTGTTTCCTTGTATTTCCAAGGATTTCCTTCCCAAAGGAAATAGACGATTTGTCGAAATTAATGCTTTGGCCAGAGATTTTTTCATATATGTCGAGGCATGTCTTAAAGGTTGTGACTTCTTGTAATGTAGCTTTACAAATGAAAAGACTGTCGTCCGCGTATAGAAGGTGTTGTATGGTTGGTCCTTGGTTGTTAAAGGATATCCCAGAGAGGTCATTGCCTTGTATTGCTTGTTGCATGATATGAACCAGGCTTTTTGTATCAAGAATAAATAGAAAAGGGGAGAGTGGATTGTCTTAACGGAGTTTACTCTCCAGTGCAATGAAGCCATACAGAGTTTTATTGATTAGGATTGAGTATTTAATAGTTGAAACACAAAACATGATCATATCCACCCATTCTTTGCTAAATCCTAGTTTACTAAGAATTGCCTCCAAGTAACTCCATTCTATTAAGAATTACCTCCAAGTAACTCCATTCTAACAACCATAAAGTCTTGTTGCGTTTTCTTGTCTGTATTGAGATAGTGTATTAGTTCATGCACTATTAATACATTATCCGTGATGAGTCTCCCATATGTGAATGCTCCTTGAGTCTCAGAGATAATCTGAAGAAGGATCTGTTGTAATCTTTTGGCCATTATTTTGGAGACGATTTTGTATATTACAGGGCATAGACTTATTGGTCTAAAGTCCTTCATTTCTTTTGGGTTGTGGTATTTGGGATCATAGCTATATGTGTGTAGTTCCATTCTTCCAAGAAGGCCCTTTTGCTGAAGGCTTCTTTAATTTCTTTTGTCACTTTATCTCCTATTATGTTCTAGTATGTTTGGAAGAAGAAACCTGTCATGCCAACAGGACCCGGGGCACTATCTCTTCTAATACTGAAAGCTGCTTCTTTCACTTCTGCACTGGTGACTCGACTCATTAGCTGAATATTCCTACTCTCTGTGACTTTTTGTTGAAGATTCCCAAGGGCATGTGTAAAACCAGAAGGTTTCGTTGATCTAAAAAATTCCCTAAAGTAACTCGCTGCGATGTTACCTTTTAAGCCCTCTGCCATTCTTGTAAATCCATTTTTGTCCTGTAGACTATGCATTCTATTCTTTATTCGTTTGTAGTCAACAAATTTGTGGAAGAAGTTTGTATTTTGATCTCCTTGGATGAACGATCTTTCTTTTCCTTTTTGTTTCCAGTAAAGCTCCTCTTCAATGTAGTAGGAGGTTACTTATGTCTACGTGTTTCGTTCTGTTTTGGAAGTTCCTTTTCTTCCACAGAGATATTGCTCGTTTGCACTCCGCAATACAGTCCAGGGTGTTATTCCTTGTTTTTAGGCTCCATTCATCTAAGCTTGGGAGATCAGGTCTGTGAATCCTTTTCTTTTAGTCCATCAATAGTCAAAATAAAATCTAGTCATAAACTTTGAGTTGTCAGTCATGATGGTGGTATAAAATGGTCTGTGGTCTGAGCCCATGACAGGTAAGTAGGTAGTTGTTGTTCTTGCAAACTTTAGGATTCAGTCTGTATTGCTGTAACTGCAATCAAGCATGCATTGAATCCATGAATTGTTCCTGTTACCCATACATGAGTAGTGTGGACATGTGATGTTGATTTCGTGTAATCCACTGTTTTAGAGGAAATACATGATGTGGGAGAAGGATCTTTCAGGCCGTTTAACCCCACCCCGTTTGTCCTCATTGGAGTATATCTCATTGAAATATCCTATTAAGAACCAAGGATTTATTTTGTTATCTCCTAAAGTTTGGATGTTAGTCCACATTTCAGGTCTCAGGTGCAGGATAGGGTTACCATAAACAAAGGTGGTGTCCACAGTTTTGTTCCTTATACAAAACATTGCATCAATATAGTTTTTTGAGCTGAAATTGATGTTCATGTTGATTTGTTCTTTCCATAGGAGAGCTAAACCTCCACTCAGGCCTTGAGGCTCCTCAGTGTGTAGGTAATCATACCTGTCCAGTCCTGGATTGCTTTTAGGTGAGTATACTGGTTTTTTGTTTCCATGAGGAACATTATGTCCGAAAATAAGTTTTTCCTTATTTCTTTTAGGCGTCGAACTGTCAAGGTGCTTCTCACTCCTTGACACTTCCAACTCAGTATACTCATTTGGTTTTGAGTGGCTTCAGGATAGCCACCGTACCTAGTTGTGAGGAGGAATTAGGTAAGGTTGGGGAGCTTGGTTGATCTATGTTAGTTTTCTGTTTTTTCTTAGAAGAGTATTGATGGATTGTCTTGTTTCTTGGTTGGGTTTTTGGGGGTTGTTTCAGGACTAATTATGAGTTGTTTCCTATTTCTTGTCCTTCTAAGCTTTTGGGTTGGATCCAATCTTCATTTTTGTTTGAAAACCATTTGGGTTGGTCAAGGTCATTAGGATTTGACCTTCTGAGGCCGTTGGTTATGGTTGAGGGGCCTTCTTTAAGCTTGTGTTCTGTTCCTTTTACACTCCAATTTTTGTTCTCTGTCCAGTCTAGAGGGAGGAAGTGGTTTTTTGGGCTTAAGATTGGCTCGCCAATTCTCATATCATGTCCTTGTTGGGATGGTTGTGCTTCTTTTTGTTCTGATGTTTCATCCTCTGATCTGTGTTGATTTTGTTAATTTGATTCTTGTCTTGTAGGTCCCATCATGTTTTGTTTAATGGCCATTTTGTTATTTTTTTGGGCAGCTGTCCTCACTATGCGTCATGGCTCTGCAGGCTATGCAAAGGTTCCTTACACGCTCAAAATCTACCTTGGCTATTATCGTTTCACCAGAAGGAATGCGAAATTTTCTAGAGCTTCTGTCCAGGTGGTTAATGTCAAACAAGATTTTCACTCGGACATAAAACTGAAGTTGAGTTTTGTTTGGATCAATATCCATTTCCAAAACTTCACCTAATGAGTTAGCTATGGCCGTGAACGTGTCTGTGGTGAAATACTTGGCCGGAACATCCGAGATTCGGATCGACAAAGGGATTTTTGTTAGATTTTCTTCCTTAAATTTCTTATCAAGGCGGGCTATTGTAAAGCCCCAATTTTCAAAATTCTACAACCTAAATTGGAGGAATTTCCTCTAAATCTTTTTCCGACTGGAATCAGAAATAGAAAGTATCCCTATCTAGCACCATATCGTTGATTCTATTTTGTAGTCTCCATATCCTAGGCATTCCTAAAATCGTTCTAGCTATGTTATGAGCTTCAAGATTTAAGAGTTTACCTATTATCGTGAGCTTATCTTCCGAGATGTTGTTGTATTTGCCTAAACTTGGTAGATCGATAACCAGATCTTCTGAAATGGCCATCACTCTCATTTCCTCCACCAAGTTGCGGTCAGAATGAGATCAAGAGGATGGTGGCTTCTTTAGGAGTCTAGACTGCTGCTGGCATGGATAGGGAGCACTGGTCTGTGGTTGTAATAGCGGTGTGTCGGTGTTAGTTCTTCAGTGAGAGATGGGTACAAAATGGGGGAATCATTTGAAATCAGGGCTGGTGCGAGAGAAATTAAAAAAAGAAGTGATTTTGATAATTAGAGTGGAAGTTGATGTGAGTGCATCGAGAGAAAAGCCAACGGAAGGTTCCGTTGAGAGGTTGATCACTGGAAAAAAATTATCGCCGGGAGTTTTTGTTAAAGAATGCACACGTTGGATATTCTAAAGAACTGAAATCTATTACGCTATATTTTATGTTATTTATATATTATTATAGTTATTAGAAATCATAGTTCAAACCTTTAAACTCACTTAATTACATAACTACATAGTGAATGGATATAAAGCACCTTTAATACCACACATTTTGCATATAATTTTGTTGTAACTTACCACAAGGTTTTCATAAAAAGAAAGAAAAAAGAACTAAAAGACATAACAATTGTTAAGAGATTCATCAATGTGCTTAATTTTTCAAACTTTATCTAATCAGACGATCATAAAACCACTTTTAAGTTCACACGGTTTGTAAAGTTACTTTGAGACCTCTAATTAGATCATCAATACTATTTTTACACTAATTAATGACTCTCACTCGAATGACTTTTTCATATACTACAAACTTCTTTTTTTCTCACAACTTATTGAAATATGTCAGTAAACACAAATTTTTCCAACTACAATAAAAAGTTTCATCTTTTTTTCTGAAGATTATGATATACTTCTTGTGAATTTCATGCACTAACGTTTAGCTTTGATAATAAAATAACTCATAATTTATTTGTTTGGTCTCTTTATACAAACAAACAGAAAAAAATGGAAAGATTTATCAATGTTTTTAGTCTACAAAGCTTTCACTTTAGGTGCAAATTAAAAAAAACTAAAGGACATAACAATTATTAATGAGATTCATCAATGTATTTTAGTCTTCAAACTTTATCTAATCAGACGATCATAAAACCATTTTTATTTAACCAAAGTTACTTTGAGACCTTTTAACATCATCTAGACTACTTTACACTGATTACTCTCATGGCTTTTTGATATACTACAAAACTTCTTTATCCTCACATCTTATTAATTTTTTCACCAACACAAAATTTTGCAAACTAAAAAAAGTTGAATCTTTTTCTGAATACTATGATATATTATTTGTGTAATTTCATGCACTCAGGTAGAATAACCCATAATTTATATGTTTGGTCTCGTTGTACAAAAAAAAAAAAAAAGGAAAATTAAAAACGAAATTTCCAAAAATAACCAAAGTCAAAGTTTCAATTAAGCTAAAACAAATTTCCAAAATACTAACTACATCATCAATCGTATTAATTATGAAATCTGCATATTAAGTAGCTAATTCAAGTTCTGATTGTATTTACAAAGAAAGTTGAATTTTCCACTGCACAAAGAAGGAACAACAAAAACATGATACCTTCGTTGGCAAGGAATCGAGAAACAAAAAAGAGGATAATATGAAACCCTAAATCTCGTTAGTCTTGATCTTTATGCAAAGCGTAGAAGCGACTAAGTTGTGGCCGGAACTCAGGACGGCGACGAATAAGAAGATACGACGGTTTAACAATACTCGCCGCTAAAGATCTCCTAAATCTCTCAGCCTCAACACTACCGATTTTCGCAAGAGAATTCATCAACGCCACTTTTCTCAAATACAATACACCATTCGTCTTCGAATTACCAGAGGTGTTTCTTTTAGGAGGCGAAATTAGGGTTTTGGATTTCTCATGTTGTAATCGGCGATGAAAAGCACACCGAAACGAACCTGGATGCGTCGTAGGAGAACAGAGACACTTGGTCTTGTGATGATTCGAAACGGAGACGGAGGGTTTGGGGATGTTACCGGAAGGAAAGGAACTGAATCGGAGACTGAGATTACAAGAAGACGAAGATCGTTGTTGATAATGATGATTGTTATGATGTAATCTCTGAGAAGAAGAAGAGAGAGGATGTAAGAGTGATCCGTTGTTGCTTGATGATCTTCTAGTAGCAGCCATAACTGCGCAAAGTAGAGAAACAGAAGAAAGCGATGTTTGCGTTTTCTTTGGGTTTAATTATTTCTGTTTAAAAAGATTCAGCAAACTTCCGTTTGATTCGGATCTTCTCTATTTATAAAGAGTTTTGGGACGAGAGAGAGCTTATCTTTTGACGCAGATCTCTCTCTTGCCGTTGCATATATTGTCATGACCCACGAGGGTTAATATTGTCATTTTACTTCCACTTTTTTTCAAGACAATTTCCTTTTCTTTTTCTTTTTTTCCGATCTTTTTATTAGATTTAATAGACCAAATCCAAGTTTACAATATGTTGCAAGAAGAAGGAACAAAAGTCATACACTACAAAAAAATAAGGTCAAAATTTACGGAAAAATCAACGGTTTTTTTCCATCGATTAATAATTTCCATGGAAACTGATGGAAATTGATCTAATTTTAAAACCGTTGGTTTGTCAAGTGATTGGTTTTCGTAAGTGAGCAAAACTGATGGACACCTACGGAAGCCCATTTTCCATTGATTTCGGTTGGTTTGCATCCTATGGAAATCGACGGCCAAAATTTAAATAATATTAAAAAAGTATCTGTAAGTTTCCGTAGGTTCCGTAACCAATGAAAATCTACGGAATTTCATTTCCGTAGGTTTCCATCGACTTTGGAACCTATGGAAACCGATGGGCAATATTTTAAAAATAAAAAATACGCCATAGGTTTCCGAAATTTAAATTCCGTAGGTTTCCATCGGCTTTGTAACCAACGGAAACCGATGGAGTGAATTTTTTTAAAAGAAATAACACGCGATAGGAATCCGTTGATTAAAAAGCCTATGGAAACCTACGTAATTTAGTTTCTGTAGGATTCCATCGGCCTGTAACCTACAGAAATCGATGGACAACATTTAAAAAAAAACATACCGTCGGTTTCCGTAGGCTTCAGAATCGATGGTAACCTACAGGAATGGTAGTTAGAACACGTTTTTTTTCACCATGTACTATGTATAACCGATTTTTCTTGCTTTCCGTTGGATTCCGCCGGTTTTGTGACATATATAACTCCACATTGAGTTTCTTTTCTTTGCATTATAACCCCTATTTCGAAACCAAAATAAAAATTGTCAAACTCAAACTTTCGGGCTTGGTTGGATGGACCGCGAATCGATGAAATCACTGGAGAACTGAGGGAAGAGTATGCAGAAGGGTTGAAAAATTTTATGGAGTATGGTGCATATCAAAGTTCAACGCTCGAAACCGGTAAGATGTATTGCCCTTGTAATAAATGCCAGAATATGCAGTATATTAGTGTTAAGAATGTCTGTAGTCATATTTACCGTAGAGGTATTTGTCAAAGTTATAAAATTTGGTATTTCCATGGGGAAAATGACTCGAATGTTAACTACGTGAGTGGAAGTGGAGTAGGTAATCTAGGTGTTAGTGATGATTTAGGGAACATGATAGATGAAGAAATAGAAGTTAATGTGGGAACTAGCGATAGAGGTGGTTTAGATGATGGGGGTGGAGCCCTGGTAGAAAATAACGACTGTACAGTCCAAATGGTTAATGACGCATATAGGGAGGAAATTCCGAGATTCACAGAAGCTAGGAATAGGGGTGAAGACCCAAATACCGAAGCTAGAATATTTTTTACTATGCTAGATGCAGCGAAGAAGCCGTTGTATTTTGGTTGTAGCGATGATTATTCATCATTATCGACCATTGTTGAACTCATGAGTATGAAAATGGATTGTCATTTATCAGAGAGAACGATGGATTGGATCACTTCTTATACGAGGAAACTTTTGCCACCCGCTAACTCGCATGCTACAACGTATAACAACATTTAGAAATTGGTAAGCGGCCTTGGATTACCATATGAGATGATAGACATTTGCGAAGACAATTGCATGATATTCTGGGGAAAGGATGTGAATGAGATACGTTGTCAATTTTGCAAGAAACCTCGATTCCTGAATACACGTGGGAGGAATCGGATTCCATACAAGAGGATGTGGTATCTACCATTAGCTGACAGACTTAAGAGGTTATACTTGTCAGATCGCACAGCGGGAGCAATGAGATGGCATTCAAAACACAATTCAGGTGGTCAAATTCTTCACCCGCAGATGTAGTCGCATGGAGACATTTCCAATTAATTTATCCACATTTTGCTGCCGAATCGAGGAACGTATGTCTAAGTCTTTCCACAGATGGATTTAATCCATTTGAGAAACATGGGAGACCGTATTCTGTTTGGCTGATGATTGTAACACCTTATAACCTGCCATCCGTGGTGTGTATGAAACTAGAGTTCTTTTTTCTTGTCTATTCTAGTCCCAGGGCCTGATCATCCCCGCAAATCATTGGATGTATTTTTGCAACCGCTTATCGCGGAATTGAATGAGCTCTGGGGGAATGGCAGTACTGCTTATGATGTTTCTACCAAGCAAAATTTTCAAATGAAAGTGGTTCTAATGTGGACTATCAGTGATTTTCCATCTTATGGTATGCTATCTGGTTGGTCCACTCATGGGAGGTTAGCGTGTCCTATATGTCAACATAACACTGAAGCATTCCAGCTTAAGCATGGAAGGAAGACATCATGGTTTGATTGTCATAGATGTTTTCTTCCTCTGGATCATCCATACCGGTGTAGTAGAGCATTATTTACTAAAAACAAAAAAAAATTGTATGGTCCACCGCAAGAACCAAATGGCACAGAAATTTTAACGTAGTTTAGAGATTTTGATGTTGAGTCAACAACGAAATGCGGGGGAAATGGACATTATCCAATCGGAGGTGTAGGGGAGTATCATAACGGCATAAAAAGAGTATATTCTAGGAATTGCCTTATTGGAAGGATCACCTCCTTCGTCATTTTTTAGATGTCATGCACATTGAGAAGAACTTTTTCGATAATACTATCAACACAATTTTGAACATCAAAGGCAAAACAAAAGATAATCTCAAATCAAGNTTCAAAACAAAAGATAATCTCAAATCAAGGTTGGATTTACTAGATATATGTGATAGGAAGGCACTACATATACATGGCAACAGCACAGTTGGCCCTGTACCGATATTTTGATTGAGTACTGAAAAGAAGGTATGTCACTATTCTCCTCATGATTTTCTTTTTATTTCCATTTTGTTGTTCTACCATCTAAAATATATTTTATGTAGGTTGCCTTTTTTAATTGGATAAAAGAGGAGGTAAATTTCCTAGACGGATATGCTTCAAACCTACGGAATTGTGTTGATAGTAACGAGGGAAAATTTTGCAACATGAAAAGTCACAACTGTCATGTTGTAATGCAATGACTTTTCCCGTTTGCGTTTGCCTATTTACTACCTCAAAATGTTCACGAAGCACTTGCAGGTATAATCCTTATTTCCTTATTTATAGCACTCATTATGTATCTTATACGACTATTATAAGCATATTGTTGGATTACAGCGGTTGGAGCATTTTTTGTGACCTATGCTCACCTAGTCTTATAGTTGACGGAATAAGAAAATTTAATGATAAGATTCCAATCATCTTATGCAATTTGGAGAAAATATTTCCTCCTTCTTTTTTTGGCGTAATGGAACACCTACCTATTCATCTCCCCCGTGAAGATGGTAAGCATATTTCTTTGCTATTCATCGATACTTAATTGTAAGTTGTACCTGCTAACCGAACATGTCCTGTATAACAGAGCTTGGTGGTCTGTTCAATATCGTTGGATGTATCCATTTGAACGATACATGTTCAAGTTGAAAAAAAAGTTAAAAACTTGAGCCGCGTTGAGGGTTCGATAGCTGCGCAATGTATAAATGAAGAAACTGGCAATTTTGCTTCTTTATACTTTCCAACAGATGTCCAGACAAATGTACGACGACCTTCAAAAAATGATGATGGCAGAGAGAAGCTTAATTATCCAGCGTATGTGCTAGATATATTTGCACAGATTGGTCGGCTTAGTGGAAAACCAGTGAGAATAACACTTACACCAGAAGAGCTTAAACATTTGCATATGTACATTACAACCAATTTTCCAGATTTAGGGGAATTTGAGAGGATAGTAGTATATCCACTTACATATGCTTTAAATGAAGTTGTCTTCAATTTTTATTGTAAAAAAGTTTTTGTTCCAGTCATTACTTGGGCCAAGTTCGCGCTGCGTACCCAACTTACAATGAAGAACAAATACAGAAGTTAAAAGAGGACGAGTTCACGGACTGGTTAAGATATTATGTATGTCATATTTCATTTTGACAAAAGTTCAGAAAATAGTGCATCTATTCAGGTAAGCGTATCAACATTCCTAAATAAAAACCTCAGGTCACACGAGCCACAACAGCGGGAAAATCTTTCCCTACATGGTTGGAGGATTTCATCAATGGTCCTCTCCTTATCGCCAAATCATTTCCAAGGTACTTTACTCGGGGTTATGGATTCAAGATTGCGAGGCCAGGACAAAGAAGACATACAAGTGACAACGGAATTTCGTCTACTTCTAGGGAATTGGTTTATTATGGTGTTTTGAAAGAAATTCTGGAGGTCCACTGCCTAGGGTTGCTAGACTTAAAGTGCGTAGTCTTCTACTACGATTGGTACAATCCATTTCTCGGAGTAGGTGTAAGGGTTGATGAATTTGGGGTTACATATACATTCAAGAAGGAAATTACCTAAGTACGATTCCTTTATCCTTGCATCACAGGCAGATCAGGTGACGTAACTCCAATATCCACGGGTATCTTCCCGTTCTGATGGGTGGGTAACAGTGACATCAACACCGCCCAGAGGAAGACTGTTTGATAATTCTGACCATGATGCCATGCCAAGCCTCACCTGGGACATTAGGGCCATTGGATATCTCACTTCAGGTCAATCTATATGATGATATAGCGTCCCAAGCAATAGGGACGGTACATAATGTCTCTGACAGTGACTGTGAAGAATTTGGTGTGGATAATGAAGGTAGTTCAAATGATGATTTTTTGATGAAGAAAACAATTTCTGATTACTACTTGCGGTTGGCTGCTATATATATATTTATTTTTTCCAAACATTATATATTTTATATATTGTAAGGTTTTCTTATTTTTCTTTGGCTTAATGTTGAAGATAATTACTTTTTAAAAAGTAATTTTATATTTTTGCGGCAAAGTGATACATTTTAATTTAAACATAAAACATAGTCATTCATTTACAACGTAATGAACTGAAAGGAAAGTGCAACACATACTACTGAACAATCACAAGCAAATCATTTATTAAGCTATAAAGATAGCTAAGGAGCTTAACACATGTCACTAATATGCCAACAGAACGATAACGCGAAACAGTGCTTGCAAACAGTATGCAAGTCTGGGTGATAAAACTGAAATGCCGGTGTGTCTGCCGTTCCCCACCTAAGCAATCCACGATACAACCCCTTTCTGGGTTGCTCATAGCTTGTACCTGGTCAGCAACTTGATATCTAATGTAGCTTGCCTCTTCTATGTCGGGGACGTGTTCAAGAAATGATTCGAACACAGGTTTACCCACGACTTTGTTACCACCAATGCAAGAAATACTGCACAAGCGAAACGTGCATACAATAGATGGGGTGCAGCATTGATTAGGTAATTAATACCTGTTTATGAAGGACCCGTAGTTGCAAGTATTCTTAAACCAACAACGTACAGGGCGGTTATGTTACCAACATTAAGACAACGCCTGAGGAATGGTTCGTATGGTGATCCTGGAGCACCAAGTTGCGGGATGAATATGAATTCATCAATGTCGACATGGTGTAGCACTTCTGCAGAGTACACTATGTTTTTGAAATTTGGACCAGCGAATATAAAACCCTTTGACTCCTTAAACCAATGTTACCAACTCGACTAACAATGTCAAAAATTATATCTAGTGGGAGGAAACTCATAATGTTTGTAGTTGTTTTGATATTACAACAAGGTAGAATTGGTCATTATTAATAGGGAAAGGAGCCGTTGGATTCCGTAGGCCCCAACCTACGGAAACCCACATATACTGAATGTCGTAGGTGTCCATAGGTTTAGAACCTACGGAAACCGATGACTTATAGAATACGTGGATTTCCGTAGGTGACTAAACCTACGGAAACCCACGGAAATAGAATGTTGTGGGTTTTCGTAGGTTGGGGTAACCTACGGAAACCGATGGAGCATGATTACGTAATCTCAGCCGCAAAAATGAATCGTCATATCAATCCAGAAGTGTATCAGTTGTTATAGAGCACGAGTAATAAATGTTGTAGGTTTCCGTAGGTTTGGTCCTACAGAAACCAACGGAAATTGAAGGTTGTTGCTTTCCGTTGGTGCTAAAGTCAATGGAAACCAACGGGTGCTGGATGCCGTTGCTTTCCATAGGTCCCCTTACTTACAGAAACCAACGGATACTGAGTGTTATAGGTTCTTGTGGGTTTCCGTAGCCTTTATAAGCTACGGAAACCAACAAACCGGAATCATCATATCAAGGCAGAAATGTATCAGTAAGGCAGACGTGTATCAGTTGCCAAAGATCATTGTCAAGTCAAGGGCTGTTGGTTACCGTCAGATTCCAACGGTTTACGTTTCCTACGGGCACCAACGGCCCCTACTCCTATAAATTAGTAACTCTTATTGTTAGATTAAGACACAAACTAGAATAAAAATGTCTTTTCTACCATATGAAATAGTTCACAATATTGTTCGTCGTGTGGGAAAGGAAGGATTTCGAGAATTAAAAGGTTTTATTGCCGCTGGACGCATTTTATAAAAAAACTGTTTATTCAGAGGAAGTGCTGCGCGAATTGGATGTTACTGAGTTCATCTTCAACACCAACCTTGGTGAACTGTCCTCACCATTCCATCCATTTCTTGAACGATGCAGAAATGCTGGGAATCTTACTGCTCAATATGTGATTGGGTTACGAATCCTTACAACAACTGGACCATCAGAAGAAGGAATTATTCTTCTACTAAATGCAATACCACATCTTCTCTATGCGTGTTTTGCAGCTGCTGCATTTCTCTGCCTATGTGGTAACAAAGATATGGGACTAGCAGTCTTTGATTCATTTCTTCAGATGGTTCCAAATATTCATGAAGCAACGGCAATCGCATACGGAGTTTGTGACCAGATACAAGATATGGCGATTCTGGATAGTCACCTTTTTCGAGGTAGAATCAGCTTTACCGAAGATTCCATACCGGCATGTGGATTTAATCACCGGGGCGGCCGTACTGTTTGCCATTATTACTTTGGGCTATCCGCCACTTGGATGATAATGGATCTCATTTAGTTTAATTATGTACACATGTGTTGTTATTTTATTTAGGATTTTTAAATAAATTTTAGTACGTTTTAATGTTCTTAAAAAAGTGTTGTAATATCGTGGCATGTACCTTGTAATGTTTTATAAATTAAGTTATGATATTTAAGAATATAAGTTTTCTAATATTATGTGCTCTACCATGTTATTTTTTGTAATATATATTACATTTACTAGAATTTATTAAATCTGCTTTTAAAATTTAAAGGGTAAATCAATCACAGGAAATTGCAATTAACCAAGAATTCATATCAATTACACAACGATACCCATTGAAGAACATACAGAAACCGACTGATTTACTGAACAGCAACGGAAACCCACGGGTTTACATATACCCAACGGAAACCCACGGGTTTAAGTATAACAAACGGAAACCCACTAGTTTAAATACAATATACGGAAACCACCGAGTTAAAATATAACCTACAGAAACCTACGGATTTAAATATAATTTACGGAAACCTACAGGTTGAAATAGTCAACGGAAATCCACAGATTTAAAATTAATCAACGGAAACCTAGGGGTTTAATTAATAACAAACGGAAACCAACGAGTTTACTTAATAATCAACGGAAACCCACAGACCTTAACCCTATTTCACCCAATTCCTTCTTCTTCCTCATTTCTCTGCCGCCCAATCTTCCATTTCTCTTCCGCTGCGACTCCGCCCATCCTCTCCTCCGGCGAATCGATCACCTGATATACAATGGACAATCTGTAAGTTTTTCATTTATATTCTTCCTTTCTAGTTAGATTTAGGTTTTAGTTTTGAAAAATATTTGATTTTGAAATGAGATGTTGGTTCTAGATGAATTAGGTGTTGTAATTAGGTTGATAACATGGGGTAGAGATCGATTTCGGCCTTCTATTTGTATTGGCTTCGAGTTTATGGCACAAATTTGTTTGTTTGACAAGGATTTTGTGTTGAGAAATTTTTTTTTATCAAGAACAAAAAATTTTTTCAAGAAATTTTTTTTTTAAGAACAAATTTTTTTTTTGTGCAAACTAGATTTTTTTTTTCGGATTATTGTTAGAAACTGGTAAAAAAAATGTTACTACATATAAAATTAGTTAGGAAATTGTATAATAGTATGTTTATAAAAATATAAATTGATTAGGAAAATGTATGTTGAAATAAATAAAAAATTTGTTTAGGAATATGTTTTTTGTAATTTTTTTTAACATAAAATGCATACAAAATTAATGTACGTGTATACATGTATTAATATCTATATATTAATACATAGAAGACATCTATATAACTATGCATATATATTTATATAGTAGTATGTAGAAGTAAATATACAAATATTACCTATATATGTATATCATTTCTATATTTTCAAAATATTCATTTTAAGACAATTTATTTATATAAATTTAGATATGTCTAAAAAATTATATATTTTAATATTTTAATTAAATTTTTAAGTATAGTTATTCGTATATAAATTTCAAGATCAATTTTAAAAAAAGAAGGTTTCTCTAAAAATAAAATTTTATGTTATTATTAGGGATTTTCCGTATGAGGATTTCCATCGAGCATAGTCGCAGCGACCATCGGAGCATGATTTTGATCGTACTCCGAGTCTTCAGCGTGTATCACCTCCTGGTCAAGTGCCTGATTCACAGGCCGCGCCTTCTACTAGCTTGCAACCCCTTAATCTGACGATCGAGCAGATTCTTAGGAGTGAGGGTCGAGGTCATTTGAAATTCCTCAATCCTAAACTCGAAATCCAAAGCTCGACATTGTATTTATTCTTATAAATTTTGTTTTCTTACAAATATATTTATTTTTAATCAGCAAAATATAAAATAAATACACACCTTGATTTAAGTTTCGCCTCGAGGGCGAAATTGTTACATACATAAAGCACATGATTCAAGAACAACTTTACGGCGCATACCCTACCTATAACAAATTCTCGTTGTGGGTTAAGGTGTAGTGGTTCAAATCATTTTGCGGTATTCTTTTTTTTTACTTTACATTTATTTTATATTTCTAAAATTTTTAAAAATTTACAACTTAAATGTTTATCATCAAAATTGTCAACCAACAACATTTCAACTGGACTATCGAAAACACTCCTCTATTAAAGAAAAAGTTTGAGGAGCAATGTAGTGTCTCGTACAGTAACCACATTCATGCCTGGAAGACTGCATGGGAGAAGGACCCATCTACCAAACCGTATGGGTGCCCACAGGATCGCTTGCAGGGGTTTGTTGAGTACTGGAGTACTCCCGCCTTAAAAAAAATTTCTGATCGGAACAACAAGAACCGTCGAGGAGGACAAGACGTGACAGTAAAGGCGTCGGGTACCCACACCACCAGCTGTCATACATTCGAGTGCGTTGAGCGCGACATGGTAAGTTTAATATAGTTATTTTACATAATTATAGATACTTCAAAAACAATGACGACAATTAACTTTTTTTGTAGACGGCTAAGAATGGATGCGTACCTGATTGGCTCAGCCTAATAAAGGGTTGTCACACTGGGAAGAAGTCAAGGTGGATCGAGAACCCTAAGGTGTTAGAGGTTGTTGAGAGGGTGGAGCAGAGGACGATGGAGCTCCAAACGCAGATGACTTAGGACGGAGCTAGCCCATCTACTATACTTCTGCGAGATACCGTCAACCAAGTCGTTGAGGTAGTGTTAATTTTCAAATATTGTTTATTACTACTATTTACATTTTTTTTAAAAATTTCTAATTACATTTGTTATTTACAGGAAACTCCTTGCACCAAAGGACGAAGACTAGGCCTTGGCAAACTAGTTACCATGAATGGTCAGCCTACTGGAGTTGACCTGAGTCAAGGATTCAGTCTGAGTAAACAAGAGCGACATGAGCTACTGACTCTCAGGGCCAACCAGGCGACCATGATGGAGAAACTCCGCGAGAATGACGAACGACATGCGCAGCATGAAGCAAGGTTTGCTGAGAGTCAAACACAAATAGCCAGATTACTCGAACTCATGCAACCAAGGAGTCTAACGCAAGATAGTGAAACACAAGATCCGAACTTCTAATTTTAGTTTCCGATTTTTGTATATATTTTTAATACATTTTGTTTATAATTAAATATTTTATTAATATATTAGTTTTTTCTATTTACAAATTTTTCAAAATAAATATTTTCAAATAAAATTAACAAAAATTATTAATTTAAGAAAGAAAACCATCCATCTGTTTCCATCGACCAGACTCTACGGAAACCGACGGAATGTACCTACGACAATCTACAAAAAAATCCTATGAAAACCAACGGCATTGTTTGCTACAGAAACCTACGGCAACCTTTGCAACGGAAACCTACGGCTAGTGTTCCTACGGAAACCTACAGAAAAGTTTGCAACAGAAACCTACGGCTATGAATCCAACGGAAACCTACGGAAACCATCCCTACGGTTACCCACGGCATTAACCTACGGACAATGAACAAACGGCTGAAATTGTCGTTAAGCTACGTACTATAAAATCTATGGTAACCCAAGGCGCAAAGCCACGGAAACCTACAGCCAGTAGAGCCTACGGTAACCCACGGCATAGACAATGCTACGGAAATCCACGACAATAACCGACGGCAACCTACGGCTTTTATCCTACGGTATTCCATGGCATTAACCAATGGAAACCTACGACCGTAACCCGTAGGTGTCCATCGATTAAAACCATGGTCACCAACCAAACCGCTCAAAACCGATGATTCTAACCCGACCACCTCTTTCCATCAATTTTCGTAGGAAATCGCTCATTTCCTACGAAAACCGACAAAATATGTCGTAGATTTCCGTAGTATTTTCTTGTAGTGGTACATCGCCCAAGGCAGTTAAGATTTAGTATTAAATTTAGCTAAGAAATCAGCTGCACTGTTAGATGATCTTGGGACATGGATGAACTTCAAGTCTTGAATGCAATATTGCCATGCTTTAATAGTCTTGACATACGGTAGAAGAAGGCGATTAGCAAGAGATGAATGAATGGCGTTATTTAGAAGCCAGCTATCCCCTTCGAATATGACTCTTTAAATAACATTTAGCCCACGCTGCTTGTAATGTCCAAATGAGAGATGTACCTTACGCTTCTTCAACCGTGTGTTGCCCTTGGAATTTATCCATGCCACAATGTACACCTTGACCCATTAAATCACGGAAAATATATCTCATCCCCGAATGGACGGGCCCTTCACAATGAGAAACATCGTAATTGCATTTGAGGCAACCATAAGGACGACAAGTCCGATTGTTATTAGCTCGGAGAATTGATTGATGAGGCATTGAACATCTGTCACCAATCTTGCGATTTAACCATTCTTGTGTGTCCATTACAGCACACTCATATGTCTCCAAAAATGTTCGAGAAACATTAGCATAGACTAGCTCATTACGGCCCTTCCATATTCGCCAAAGTATCCATATGGGCAAGTAGCGGTTCAGTGGAGACAGTAATATGTTCCTGCATAAGTGCAAAAGAGAATGTGCATTGTCTACAATGTGAGTACTCGGATCTATTAGCTCTTGCATTGGAATTCCGGAAAGTCGGCAAATTGCCTCAACATAGGGACATGTAAAGAAAGTATGATCAGCAATTTCAAACTCCTGGCAGCATCTTAAGCAATGCAGTGATGTAGACAAACCACGTGTTTGCAAATTTTTAGTGATCCCAATGGCTCCTGAGCCCAATCGCCAAAGGAAGTGTTGTAATATTGGTGGTATATCAGCTCGCCATAGATCGCGAGAAAAATTGTGAAAAGCAGCCAACGGTGGGGATGAAGTATGTGTATGATCTAAACGTGCAGTGACATGGTATCGTGATTTTACTGAATAATTACCATGTGAAGTATAGTGCCATAGCACAGTATATCGCATCAGAACAGAAGAGATATATATCTTCCTAATGATGTCATGATCCTCTGGGGCAATATACTTAGTTTAGGCTGCATCATTCCACTGCCTACTCTTGGAATCTATTAGTAAACTTACAGGTAGTGTTGGTAGATATGGTGGTAATAACTTAGCTGCTCGAGGTACCACATACAGCAACCAAGCATCTCGGTCGATGGAGATAGTCACCCCATCTCCCACTGTGTAGCGTAAACCTTTGTGCAACAGTTCCCGACCAAATAAAAATGATGTCCAACTAAAGGAAGGTCTTGCTCCTTTTTTTGCGTTTAGAATGTGTCATCTTAGAAAGTATCTCGCTTGTAAAACTAGATATAGTAGACTATGGGGTCGATTTAATAATTTCCAACCATGATTGGCCAATAGAGCTTGATTAAACTGACCTATATCTCAAAAGCTTAATCCTCCAGAACACTTTATAGTAGTTATTTTCTTCCAAGCTACCCAAGGTAATCGCCTGGTCATTGACGTTGATCCCCACCAGAATTTGGACACCAAACTTGTAATTTTTGTGGCTAGTAATGTAGGTAATTGGAAGCAGTTCATGGTATAAACCGGCATAGCATAAGCTAAGACTTCAGCATCATTTCTTTTTCACCTTGGGACAAATATTTATTTTCCCAGCCATTAAGTTTTATTTTGACTTTGTCAACTATGAACTGTAACTTCTGCTTCTTACGTCTTCCGAATTGCTCAGGTAGACCTAAGTAGGTGTCATAACCTCCCACTCTCGTAATACCCAAGTATTGCTGTATACGTTGATGCGTAGAATGATAAACCTTCTGGCCAAAAGTAATCGAAGACTTGGCCATGTTGATCTGCTGACCTGATGCTGCCTCTTAATCTCTCAGTATTTCTCTGAGTTTTATTGTATTGGTTATATCATATTTCAGAAAATATAATGAGTCATCTGCAAAGTACAAATGACTGATCACCGAACCACCCCGACTAATACATACACCTTGTAACTGGTTAGAGTTTTAGGCACTATTAAGTATAGAACTTAGCACATCCGAGCATAAGATGAATAAATACGGTGAAAGAGGATCACCCTTTCCTAGTCCTTTCATTGGCCGAAAATGTTTGTACAGCGAACCATTGATGAGCACCGAAAATGAGGCAGTGGATAAACATGTAGCAATCCAGTTTACCCATCGTGAATGAAAGCCTTTCTTTTTCAACACCTCGATGATAAAGCGCCACTCAAGCCGATCATAAGCTTTACTAACATCTGTCTTAATGGCCATATAATTGGAAGATACAACCTTATTTACTCTTAAAGAATGTAGTACCTCGTGTGCTAATATGATATTATCCATGATTTAGCGTCTTAAGATGAAAGCAACTTGATTTTGCGTGACCAACCCAGGCAACATTGATTTTTAACAAGATATCATGATTTTTGTGATGACCTTGTATGTGATTTTGCATAAGCTTATCGGTCGATAATCTTACATTGAAACTAGAGTTCCGATTTTTGGAATCAAACATATATTAGTGTGATTCCAATCTTTTGGCATGTGCCCCGTAATAAAGAACTGTTGCACTTCAGTCACTAATGAAGATCCCACTGTTGCCCAATAATGTTGATAAAATGACGCAGTAAAACTATCAGGGCCTGGCGCTTTATTTGCACCTATAGCAAATACAGCATGTCGAACATTCTCCACCGTAACGTCTTGTACTAATGCATCATTCATCTCTGGTGTTACCACCGTGTTGATTGTACTCATTATATGGTCCAGTTCCAACGCACTTGTGCTTGTGAACAAGCTCTTAAAATACCTTTCAGCCTCTAATGCTATGTTCACATTACCATAGACATAGTGGCCATCGACATCACGTATTCTTGTAAGACGATTGCGTGCAACACGAGTTCTTGTGGCAGCATGAAAGAACTTAGTGTTTCTATCTCCTACAGTAAGCGACTGATTCCGACTCTTGTTCTTCCAATAAATCTCTTCATCCCTATACGCTTGTTGTAGTTTTTCTCTCAATTCATGTAGATGGACTTGTGTTGTCGTAGGTATTTGCTGAACCCTATCCAACTCAATTGTAAGGTCCGAAATTTGTTTAGCAGAGTTGGAAGGATGAACTTGTTGCTAATGTGAGATAACTCTTCGGCTTGTAGCTAATTTTTGAGTCAATACCATCCCCGACATAGATAACCATGATGTTCATGTTGCTTGCGTATAAGAGTTATCATAGTGATATCTAGGATCATACCAAAAAAGTTTCCATCCTCTATCTATATTTCGTGAAACATTATAATCCCTGGACGATGATCCGAGCCAGTTAAGGCAAGGTAATCTATTGTTGCCGCTAGATATATTGCTCGCCATTCATCATTTGCAAACCCACAATCCAGCCAACAACGTACCAAATGTTGATGTCTTTTACCTACCTATGTCATATTATTCCAAGTGTATGGTAAATCTTCCAAACGGCCATGATGTACCATTTGACGAAAGTCTTGTAGACTCGCTTGGTCTCTTGGTGGTCCACCAATCTTGACCGTGACATTAAGGATTTCATTGAAGTCGCAACACAATAACCATGGATCATGTCTATTATTACTTAGTCGTTGTAAATGTTCCCATAAATGATTTTGGTATTGTCGATTTGGGTGACCATAGACACACGACAAGTAAAAAGAGTTTCCTTTATTATTATTCATATTACAATCCATGAGCCTTGCATCAATGGAATTAAAGGAAACCTGAACAGAAGATTGCCACATCAAGGCTAAACCGCCACTAGTACCTTGTGGACACCACATCGTCTTGATTCTTCGTTTCCACCAGAAAGAGTATGTCTGTGTCATACTTAGCCTTCAGACCCTTTAGACATCGAGCTACCATAGATCCTTTCAAACCCAAGCAGTTCCAAAATACAATCCTCATGGTGAACCCGATGTCTTATGGCCCACAGTACCCTCACTGGTGTTGATTGGTGCTCCACCATCCCATGGTGAAGGCTTTATCAGACTATCTTCAGGCTCATCATCATTGGTGTCATACTCGTATTCATTCTCCGAGTAAATAAATTGACTTTCAAGGCCCATCATTTCCTTCATGTTAGTGATCATTATAGACAAGACTTCGTACGTATTATCATGGTAAAAGGATTGGCAGAACTTGACGCATGTTGCACGAATACGGGTCTTCTTGAGGAAACCATCTGCAGGTTCATCAGCCTTGCGCTTGCGGGAGCCAGATGCTTCAGCATCATCGTCTTGTCGAGTTTATGGTTGTGGACCGAAGGGGATTTTGTCACCATCAGGCGCATCAGTCATAGTGTCATCATTGGTTGCTTCATCACTTCCGTCGTCATCACTGTTATCATCATCATCATCATCACCACCAGCGGCGACTTGGGGAACTTGATTGGCATTTGGACATTTGGAAACGTCATGGGTGAGGAGGCCACATCCCGTACAGAATGAAGGTAATCGTTCATAACAGAACTTCAACATTACGACTTCACCCGCAAAATCAAAACTCCGCTGGAACCTTAAAGGTTCATTGATGTTCCAGAGCAATCTTATGCGCATGAAATCAACCGAATTGGAACCCACATCCTCATAATCAGTTGAGAAATGTACCAATGCTTTCTCCAATGATAGTTACCATTCTTCGGGTAAGGAACTTAGGAGGGATGCCGGAGACTTGTATCCAAAATGGGATGCAGTTCAGATCATCAAATTGTTTCGTGGAGTTAGATTTCTTAACAACAAGCATCCAGTCGTTAAAAGCCCATGGACCACGGTGTAACACCGCTTGAAGTGCTTCTTCAGAGGGAAAAACAAACTGCACATACTTGTTATCCACCACCCTACTCGTGATAGTCCCCACAGGCCCAGAAGCGTGGAAGAGCATTGCTCATGGCACGAAGGTTTTGCTTCCTCTTATACACCAGTCGAACAACAAGAGCGTGTTCTATTGCTGCTTGTGCTTCTATGCACGCCGTGAGAGGGACCACCAGAGTTGTGTTTATCGAACCAAGGTTGATGTCTTGCATTTGTTTTCTCATGTTTTCATCATGGTGAGAGAGAGATGATCGATAAAAATTAACTGCAACAAAATTTGATTTTGTTCAGACCAAAACAGGCTTTAAATAGCCGAGTTTGTGTCCACAACAAAATTGTTATACAGTTTGAAAGTAACACCAATGATTGGTGAAAAATCCTCCTAAGTAGGAGATAATTTTCATTTGAATTCAAATTCAAAATCAAAAGATTCAATCAGGAACAAGAGGAGAGAGAAGGGAGAGAATCTTCATACATGGTGGTTTAAAACGTGGGAGTTAAGACAATTTCCTTTTTTATGTAAAGAAAAAATCAGTTTCCTTTTTTTTCCAACATAAAGTAGTTCTTCGATATTAAATGGTGGTATATAGTCCATTGTTTTATAATGTTTGGCCATGACACAACAAACGCTATCCAAAGGAGTTATTAAGTCCGACTCTAGCAGTGAGAATATGACCACTAGGAAAATAACGAGAATGTAGAACTCGATGAATTAAACATAAATGATTTGCTAAAAGTGCTTGATTGTACATTGCAAAATCCTCTCAATTTAGGAGTTGTTATGTGAAAAACACAAAATATATAAGTAGATACTAGATTTAAACAAGATGAAGTAAAAAAAAAACAGAAGATTAAAATACAAGATCCTCCACTGAATAAGACATAAACGATGATGACTATTGAGCTAATGTAATTGGCCAGTTTTAATCAAAATTAAGTATTGGGTTTTCACGATAACTAAAAAGTATTATCATAGGCTTTCGCCTCCCGTATAGCTCATCCACAAAGTCACCTAAATCTTTTTTGGTACTCATAAAGATGTCTTCAATTATTGGAAAACACGTTATAGCGAGTAAAACTTCACACAACTGTTACAAATAAACCAAAAATTATCATAAACCTCAAGAAACCGGTGATATGTATCAACTTTAGCATGATTTAAGAGTCTCATTTAGCCGTTCTTGCATACATATCTATCACATTTTTATCATTTTAGAGTCCAAATAGCTTCACTTGTACATTCTGCATATGCATAGCACATACATTGTATTGGAGGAAATTTCAGGTGCTTGGAGAGCACATGTTGGAGATATCTAGACATTTTGGAGACCATGGGTATGGATCAGCAGTGTTGAAGCAGGAACTTGTGCATTTAGACGCATCTGGAGTTGAGTGCACCACCAGCTTTGAGCCTCAGGGTCAAGCTTTCCATCAACCCAGAGCCTCAGGATCGAGCCTTACCATGACACTTGAACTCAGGATCAAGCCCAGCTATACCATTCGAGTTCACTTTCGGACTTACCTCACTTTGGGCCTACATGACAAACCATTTCACCTATGGACCGAATCAGACCACTTGATGGGCCGAGTTATTTTAGGGTGTTGTTGAATCGAGTATAAATAACCTTTGTCTTTGCCAAAAACATCTATCTAAGTTTTTACGCTTTTGCAAGAAACTCTTTTTGAGCTTTCGCCGTTGATTCCAATATTTTTCACTCCAACTTTTCTGATCATGATATTCAATTTGTTATTTGCGTTGATGGTTTCACCCATGGTTTTTAAGTAGACAAGCTAGAGTTTGTGAGGGAGTGAATTAGACCAATGTGGATCTTAAATTACCTAGGTTACTTAAGAGCATATTAATTTACACATCTTCTGTTTCGGTGTTCTTAACACTTATTTTCTTCTGATCAATTGAAATTTGATTTTAGACACATTAGGACTCGAGAGGGTGATGAATTTTACAAAACAACCGTCTCAGAAATTTACATTCTTAGCTCAAGAGATAGAATGTCTAAGGTGTTTATTAGGCTTGAGTTAGTTTTTGCTTCATGCTAGTTAGGTTGTTAAACGCTTATGATGATAATGTCTGTTGACAGTTTTTGTGAGTTTTTTTTGCCACAAGAGTGAATTCATTAGATATGAGCTAATTGCCTAGAGACTTACTCTGTTTGAGTCTTGTTAAGCAATTTAGTGAATTTAATTGAGGCGCGGTCCATTATCTCTACCCCTCAAGAACCCCTCTTTCTCACCTGACACTTAATTCCTTGCGCTGCTTGATTTCCTATTTTTTACTTCACTCTACTTATTGCTTTTATTTCTCTTAATTAAATTTATGTACTGCTTAGATACTTCCCATTATTGTTTCTTTCACATTAAATTGTTCATTTAGATTGATAGATAACCAAACCATTGAATTGATTTAACTTGAGTTAGAATAGTTTATCACATTCTGATTGCTAGTTACACTCCTACTTGGATTGACATCTATTATATTACATCTTAGTTTAATAGAATTTGACAAATAGGATAAAATCTTGTTAAAAACCCAAAAGAGAAAGTTTAAGTTTAGTCAGTCAACTTACTTGGCTACCTATTTTGAAGGCCAATACATGAGGAACAATGGCTAGAATGCCATCTTTTGCGAAAACACATTCACTAATGCCACTCTTCTATTTACGATTTTTTCAATATTTTTTTTATTAAGAATGATTTAAAAAACATTATAAGCATAGAAGTTTAATTTATTTACACACCCAACCACTTGATCCAATTGAACCCAACCCACCCAAGTTAAAATCACTAATTTCTACTTTGTTTCAACTGTAAAATCTATAATTTTTCTTTCCAATATTTTTGACGACGAGAAGAACGACGAGAGACGATGTCTTTTTTTCTACTTTCAATATTTTCATATGGTAAGGAATCTTCTGTTTCGAGTTTCCTATTTTCTGGTCATGTTTTTTCTCGATTTCGAGTCCTCCGATGTCTTCTTCTTCTTCCGACAATTTCTACACCGTGAGATCTCTTGTTTGAACCTTGTTTGACGAAAAATAAGGATTTCGATAATGTGAATGAAGAGGAGATAGAAGAAGAATTCGAAGCAAGTGAGGATGCTTATGGATAGGAAGAGAATGATGATGGTACTAGAGAGGGAGGAGAGAACAATAACAAAGAAGAAGACATGAGTCAGGTACATTTAGAACAAATGGGACAATTGTGCAGTATTCTGTGGTTTAGTACAATTGTATTTCAATTTGGTCAAACAGGTATAATTGTTAAGGTAATTCTTGTCCAACAAGTACAATTGTAACACTAAGTTTGATATAACTGGTCCAATTGGTACAACTGTTAATGTCTATATATATATAAGTTTTGGTCCAACTAGTACAACTGGTACATTAGTTAAGATAATTTTGGCCTAACAAGTACAATTTTTAAGGTAGTTATGGTCCAATTGGTAAAATTGTAAGCAAAATAACATTTTCTCCTAGTTTACATAACTAAGCACAAAATTCCAAAATCGATTGAGAAGATCGGTCTAGTCTCTTTTCTTTTTGCTCTATCTCTCTTCAAACTTTCTCTCTCCTCTCTAAAAAAAAAGAAATCCACAAAAAAATAAGGGAGAACCTTCTAATTCAATGAATGAGTTTCTCATTAAAGGTGAAATAAAAATAGAGCATTATAAGTGACAATCAGATCAAAGAGTGGCAAGGGTGATTATATTTTCCCCAAAAATGGCATTTTAAGATTTTTGTCCAATTCACGACGTGGCAAGGGGATGTCATTAGCATGCATCAACTCTGTCATTTGCCTGCGGAGACCATAAACATCAATTCCTACTATTATCCAGGAGAATTGCTCCTTCACTTCCCTCATCGCTAAGGACCATGTTTTCTTCTTCACTTCATCGGTGGATTTTGCATTTGAGAACGTCTTACTTACTCTCCACTCATCAATTTGAACTTTCGAATAGCTTGCCCTTGATTCTATGTGGAAAATATCTTCCATAACATCTTACCAATGTATTTGTGTACCATCATCTTCAGACGAATTTTGTGCACCATGACCATCGGGTTTTTCCTGTCTTTTTGGACACTGATAGGTTTCTAATTAGATGCTTCCCGTAGTTGAGAAGTACGATAGGTTTGTGATCATATCCACTATGATCACTGTTGATGCTCGAATTTGTTCGGATCCAAGTTTAGACCAGAAAAGTTGTATTGTATTGATGAGATTTTTTTTGTACCCCTTTGGCTTTGTTTTTCCTTTGTATTTATACATCCTCTTTACTAATTACAATCAAATCATCATTAATATTGATTGAGTCTGACTTTTTATTTATTGTTCCATTTCTCTTGATTTGCTCAGCCCGTTAATTCCATAATTGATTCACTCAATCAGCTCGTCAATCCAGTCACCTCGAATGTTACTTCAGGCCGCTGAGCTCTACTTCGCGCGTTCTCGGCCATGCCTCGAAATGGACTTATGGGCTTATCCTGATTTGGGTATCACCAACTGGCCCCAAAATCTTTGTCAAATCTGAATGATTTGACAGAAGATTTTAGTTTACTTTTTCCTGCGATTTTCCTTCTTCCTCGACCGTTCGTCTGCTTTTCTAGGTTTCTGCTTTAAAAACCGTCTGGCCAAGCTCGCATACTTTCATAGTTTTCAAGGTATGTCTTTTCACATTTCCTTGTTTCTGCGTTACTCTTTTTTATCATTATTCCTTTTCCTTCGTAACTTCCATTCTCAACTGCTTCTTTTTCTCTCTCTTTTTCTGCTGTTTTCTCTCTCGTCTTTCGTTCTCTGTTCTTCAACTTTTTCTACTCTCATCTCCGATGGCTCCCCATACTTTGATCGGTAACCCCTCCAAGACTCGATCTTCTGCCGGGTCTGAACGATCCTCGAAGAAAGTCGGTCACAGACTTGGAAGCCTTCCGCGTCTGGCATCAGGTGCCGGATGCTATTAATCTCCGGTTGCCTCCTACTTTTCCTCTGGGTTACGGCCTGATATTGTCTTCTTGTTTCGACGATTGTCATCTTTCTTTTCCTCTTCCTGAACCGCTCTTATTTCTTCTTAGTTTGTTGGACTTTCTTTCAAACACGTTGTCCTAAATTTGCTCTGTTCTATGATCGCTTCTTTGGTTCTCGCTCGCAAAGTCGGCGAGATGCTGTCTCCGGGGGCTTTCCTCCAACTTTTCTCTGTTCGTCAGGCTCGACCTCGCCCATTGTTAGGATGGCTGGTCGGAGAAATCTTTCTGTTTTAAACTCTGTCAAGAGTCAATTGGGGATTTCTCTCCCTATCAATTTATGGACTCTAGCGACTCTGCTTGTGGTCTGATTTTCTCTTCTTATTGCTTGCTACGTTTTGTGATATTGTGATATAACTGACGCATTTTTTTTGTTCACAGTTTCCTTCGACCCCGTCCTTTCGCCTGAAGACTTGTCTACTTTGGTGGCGAAGTTCAAACTGGTCGGTTGTAGTTGGGGGTTGTTTAACCGACAGAGGGTTCGTTCTGCTTTTTCATCGGTGATCCCTCTTGCGTACCCTATGGCTCAATCTCCTTCTCCTCATCGTTCCGGTCGGGCTGGCTCTTCTGCACGCGCTGGTTCGTTTATCTCTTTTTCCTTCTTCTTTTATGGAATGGTTTCCTTTCGATATTTCTGGTTAGTACGGTTTAGTCTCCTTTAGTTGTTGTCCCCTGTTGGTTGCATTCTCGTATTTTTTTATATCTTTAGACTCACGCTGTCAGTCTGGTGCATCTGCTCGCGATGACGTGTCAAGCCATCATCGGGGTGGCGACTCTCTGGTGTCCCCGGCCTGCGATATTGATGTTCCTCTTGATACTGCTAGATTGATCCCATCAGGTGAATCTCCTTTGGTGGGTAGGAGTGGCAAGGAACCAGTCCGTGCTCAGTCAACTCTTCTTCGTCCTTTGCTTTCTGGCAGCAAGCGCCTAGCCAAGCAAGCTCACGATGTTTCGGGCCCGTCCTCTGGGAACCTTTGCTATTCATGGTTGTTCAACCATACCCGTGATCATCCGATCGTGGAGGATCCGGTAAAGTTGTCTAAGATCGTTCACCGCATGGTACCTCGGGGTTACGGGCTTCCTTCCTTGGATTGCATGGTCTCCAAGGATTCGTACATTGAGCTAGCGGGGTCTCTTAGAACAGTAATTCTTGATCTTTAAATTTGTGGTAGTCCGTCGTGATGATTTCATTACTAAATTCGTAATTCTTTTACTCTTTTTTAGTTTATGGGTGCGTTAAACAAGCTAATTGGTGGCTTTTACCCTTGCTTGGTATGACTCCAAACTCGGCGGGCTCTTCTTCTCATGTTTTATTAGATTTAGTGCGTGTCCTAAATGACGCGGTTGCAGCTCGAGAGGTTGGGGTCGTCAAACTCCGGGCCATGGTGGATAGCACGAAAAGGAAGTTGGCTGCTACTCGTAAGGAGGCCGACTACGCTCTTAAGACATTGGCCCTGGAGCGGCACCAATGGAAGATTTCTCATGAGAGGGCGGTTGCTCGGGCCAAGCGGAAGATGTCTAGTGTGGCGAGGAGGAAGTTCAAGAAGTTTGTCGCCGGGGCTCGGAATAAGTTCGACCGCCTGAGGAAGTTCGCCGATTATCAGATCGTACAGTTGCGTGCAGAGCTTTGTTCCGATCTCCTCGAAGAGATAAAATCCGGGGTTCCTTCTGCTAACACCCTTACCTCGGGTGCTGAGAGGAATCGCCTGGCACTAGAAGCTTACGAGGGCGGTGCGGACGACGTGTCTGACTTCGACTCCGGACATGAATACTTCCCTTCTGATTCCGATGATGGTCCCGATACCGAAGTGGATTACGTCCCCCTTCCTTGCTTGGATGGTTCCAGTGATTCTTAGGAATAATTTCTCTTTTTTTTTATTTGCTTCCTTTTATGTTCTGTATTTCGGTTGTTGCTTGAACCCTTTTTGTTATTTTGGCTATTAGGTTATCCAAATCTGGACTAGTGGGCAGTTTGCCCCTTTTATTGTTTGTTTTATCATTTAAAGCGCGCTTTTGTTATAATTATACTTTTTGTCTGGCCAGTTTTTCTTGTGAAGATCATCTCGTCTTTGTCCACGAGATTATTATTTATTTGTTTGAATCTCCTTCATCGTTTGCGCTTTATCCCGCTTGACGAACTTTGCAGGATGAATTTTGGGGTTCCCGGCTTAAGATGCTGGCTTTGGATAGTTTCCAGCCATGAAGTTTTTGTTTTCCTCCTTGTTAGACGGAGCGGGGTAATTCTTACTCATCCCGGCTCATGCGAACAAGCCGACTTGTTGTGAGCTTGCCTCGTCCTTTCTTCTTTAGGGAGATCCCAACCGCTCATTTGAAGTTAATCTGAACGGCTAGATTACTGGGGATTTGGTAACTACCGGTTTCCCCAGTTACAGGTTGTCATTCATTTAATAACTTCTCGCCTCCCTTGATTCGATTACTTTCAACGCTTGCTTTCTTTAACAGGTATTCTTCTTCCCCCTTTTTGTTTGGACTTACTTTGTTTTACGATTTTTCAATCTTTCACTGTACTTTTTGCTTTTTGTATGAGCTTTTCCTCTCGTTCTACTCTTTCATCTAGAAACTTCATGGCTGCTGAATCTAGTGTTAGGCCTCTTATCTCTCGTTCTGCTTCTTCCGTGTACGCCAGCGACTCAGAAACTGTTTCAGATGTCCTTCAGAGGCAGCCGGTTAGATCTAGGGTTCCTGGCCAAAGAAAATTGCTAGGGTTGAGTACTGCGCAACTGGGCAAACTCCGGCAGCTCTGCAATTTCCCTGAGAACGTTGAGACTCAAACGGTGGAGGAGGGTCAGACCCCTGAAGACGCCCAGCCGGGGTGGCTCAGTGCTTACGCCATTTATTTTACCAAGTGTCATCTCTGTTTCTGTATTCCTAGTTCTCTTTTTTCAATCATTCACTCTTTGAATCTCTCTTTTGGTCAAATATGTCCATCGTTTCTTCACGTCGTCCTTGCTCTCTTAGTTTGTGGTGCGGAGGTCGGAGTCTCAATTGGGGCTTACGAGCTCCTCACGTTTTACACCGTCAAACGGAACCAAAATTCTAAGACCGTGTATCTCTCGAATCATGATTCCCGGAGGGTTCTCGATGGTCTTCCCAATAAAGACATGCATTGGATGCCGAAGTGTTTTTTCTTCAAGCTTTTCTCGGACTCGATTGGAGAGTTTGACACCAGTTATATTATTCGAATTGGAGAGATAAATCTGGTCAATCATACATATTTTGTTTGTTTGTTTTCTTACCGTCAATTTTTTCTTTTCTTACTCTTCTCCATTTTGCAGAGTATCCTAGCCCTGATCTTACTGACGCCGCGTCTGCTATTATGGACAAGTTAAGGGATGGCAAGGTGCATTGGGATTCCTTTTCTGCCGTTCCAATAAGACGTCATCTTACTTCTGTGGTGCTCATTCTTGGGGACCTTGTTGGTAGGTTTTAACTGTCTATTCCATTTGCGATTCCTCTTGTTTCCTGTTTCATATGCATGCCTTTGTATTTTGATGCGTAGCTAGGCAATCTTCTGCGTCTTTTCTACGTGTATGCGCTTCCATAACTTCTCGCGCGCCTCGACAGTCTGAGATGCCTATTTTGGCTCCTAAGAGGAAGAAGATTGTTAAGGATGAGAAGTCTAGTCGGGATGATAGCTTCCGCCTCCAGGGCGTTGGTGCTTCCTCCCAAGCGCTGGCTTCTCTCCCGACATCCGACTCCGAGGTAGCCCCACTCGCTAAGCGTTCATGATGCGATAGGCAGTCAGTGATTCCAGCCGGTCTTCCCCTGGGTCCTACCACTATCGAGCTGCACCTTTCTGAGAATCTGCTCGGGGTGGCCCCCTTTTTGAACCAAAACGAGGTCACCTTTGTCGACCGTATATCCGAGCAGGGTAAATTTGAGGCCGCTCTTGCATTGCAAACTCGGGTTCGTGACCCTTTTCTCTTTTGTTTTGTCTGGTTTTTTGTTGTGACTACCGTTGTCATAATGTTGATTACGGTTGTGTCCTTCTTTTCCCCCTTTTTTTAGGCGACTCACGAGATGAAAAACGACGTCTTTACCCTGGAGACCAAGCTCATGAGTTCTCTCTCGAGCAAGAAATTCGAGGACCTTCGGGCTCTAAACTCTAAGCTTGAGGAGGATCTCAAGACTGAGAGAGCGAAGAATCAATCTCTCGGGGAGGAAATGAAGGTGCTTTCTTCGCGGCTCTCCGGCATCTCAGAAGAGAAAGAGCTGAAATCTCGAAAGGTCGAACTCTTGAGGTCTCGCAATAGCGACATTGCTGCTCAGGTTCATGTCTTGCAGAAAGATAAGAAGGCTCTTGATTCTCGCTGGCGGGAGGTGCTTGAGTACGTTTCTGGGAAGTGGTTTCGTAAGGACGCGGAGTGGTAGGTAAGTGTCGACATTCGGGAGTTTGAGTCCAACCTTATGCTTATCGACGAGTTTGAGTCTGATGGCTTCGATCCTGTCAATGAGAGGGCCTCACTCTAGGAGAAGCTAGCATCGGCTAGAGCGTTGTACAAGGAATAGCCTGAGCTAATCGTGAACGAGCTTCCTTTCCCAGATTTATTCCTCGAGGCTAAAACCGCGGTCAAAACTCCTCTTCTGGTGGATCCCTCCAGCTACTTCATTGAAGGCTCCTCTCCCCCGATGATCCTGTAGCCGTTATCGGTGATCCGAAAGACTCCGTCATTGAGGTTGTTCTCAAGGGTTCTGCTGCTGATGAGGTCTCTGGATCCGACGCTCGTACTGTGGACCCTGTGCAGGGGGATCAAACTTAGGACGCTCTTCTCCTTTATTTATTTTGTATTTCCTTTCTTTTTCAGATTAAACTTTTTATGTAATTATGACGTTTGCTTCCTATGGTTTCGCTTTTCCTGTTTAGAAAAATATTTTATTAGAAGGGGCTGGACTCGTCTATATACAAGCTGCCTACGTATTCCTCCATCGGAATCAAGCCCAAACGTAGTTCTCAGTTACAAATTCAGACATAATAATACTATAAGTTCATTATGTTCCAAGGATATAGCTCCGTTTTTCTTGTTAGGGGATTTCGCAGTCGGTAGACTCCGTCACTCAGCACGCTCGAGATTTGGTATGGCCCTTCCTAGTTTGTCCCAGCTTCCCGGCATTTAGCTCTTTTGTGTTTTGGAACACCCTTCTGAGGACTAGGTCTCCTTCTCTGAACCGTTGTGTCCTTATTTTGGTGTTGTAAAAATTTACTACTATCTGCTGGTAATTTTGCGTTCTTAGGGCGGCTTGGTCACATTTCTCGTCTATTGTATCGACATAATCTTCTAGAGCTTCTTTATTCGTGTCAGGTTCGTTGATCATCCCCCTTCTTAAACTTGGGATGCTTAGTTCGGTTGGACCTAACACTTCGATCCTGTAAGTTAGTGTGAACGGACTTTCCTTAGTTGCTCTTTGCAGGGTAGTTCTGTATGCCCACAATACTGACTGTAGTTCTTCCGACCAGTTTGATTTCTTTGAATTTAGCTTTTTCTTCAGATTTGAAGGTGTTGTCTTGTTGGTGGCCTCTGCTTGTCCGTTTTCCTATGGGTTTTAGGGCGTCGACAAGGTCAGTCGAATTTCAAGTTCTTCGCATATGCTTTTTACTTGTTGCAAGACGAGATTCGTTCCATTGTCGATCACGATTTCTCCTGGGATTCCGAATCTATAGATGATATTTCTCCAAATGAACTCCCGGACTTGCGGTCTTGTTAATTGCTGGAATGGTTCTGCTTCCACCCACTTGGTGAAGTAGTTGGTAGCGATGAGGACAAAACGAGATTGCTCCCTACCGGAGGGCTCTAGTGGCCCGAGGACGCCCATGGCCCTGCGCATGAACGGGTATGGGATTACCATTTGCATTATTCTTTTGCTCGGAGTGTGTATGAAGGGTGCGTGATGCTGGCATTTCTGGCATCGCATCGAGTAGTCTTCGCTGTCCCTTATCATAGTTGGCCAGTAATAGCCTTGCCTTTTGATTTTGAATGCCAATGCTCGCCCGCCAGAGTGATTCCCACAAACTCCTAGGTGTACCTCGGCCAATATCCGAGCTGCTTCGTCATGAGTTGCGCATAGGAGACATGGTCCCGCTATGCTTCTTTTGTAAAGTCGCTCATTTATAATGCAAAATCGGGCGCTCTGCATTTTTTAGTTTCCTTGCCTCCCACCGATCTTGTGGGATCATCCCGTGTGAGATGTACTGCATGATAGGAATCCACCAATCTGGGTTCGCGATTATTCTGGCTTCGTGTCTTTGCTCGTCGTTATCCTTTCTTGTTGCATTACGACTAACACTTCTCCTCGCATTTCTATACTGGGCTTCTCTAGATACTCTACCTGGATAACTCTTCTTGTTAGAGGTTCCAACATTGATGCGAGCGCTGCCAGAGCATCTGCCGCCGCGTTTTCCGCCTGAGGAATTCTTTCCAGTTCGAATTTTTCAAATTGGTGCGTCGTATTCCTGACTAATTCCAGGAATGCATTCATTCTGGCATCCTTTGCCTCGTATTCGCCGTGATATTGGCTAGTAACCAGTTGGGAATCGTTGTATGCTTGTAGGTGTTTTACTCCCATCCTGGCTGCAATTCGTAATCCTGCGAGTAGGGCTTCATATTCGGCCTCATTGTTTGATGCTTGATCGCCTAATTGGCAGGAGTGCTCGATTAAGTCCCGGCCGGACAAGGTTAATCTTATTCCATACCCTGATCCGTAGCGAGAGGATTATCCGTCGACGTGTACCGTCCACGGCTTTTGGTCGACTTCCATGTTCTTTGTTCCTCTGTAGATTTGGACAACAAAGTCTGCGAGGACTTGTGACTTTATGCTCGTTTGAGCTTGATACTCGATGTCGTACTAACTGAGTTCGATCACCTATTTGACCAATCGTCCCGACATGCTGGGGCTATGGAGGATTGCGCGCAGCGGTTGATTCGTCATCACCATGACAGTATACGACTGGAAGTAAGGACGTAGTTTCCTTGCGGCTATTATCAGTGCGAGAGCTATCTTCTCTACTAGTGGGTATCATTCCTCGGATTCTGATAAGGACTTACTTACATAATAAACTGATTGCTGCTCTCCAGCTTTTGACCGGACTAGGACCCCGCTTACCACTGTCATTGATACCGCGAGGTAGAGCAGAGCTCTTCCCCTTCTTCTGGTTTTGCTAAGATTGGCAGTGTTGCTAGGTAGGTCTTCAGCTGCTCAAAGGTCTTTTGGCATTTATCATCCCATACGAATTTCTTGTTGTCCTTGAGTAACTTAAAGAACGGTAGATATTTGTCAGTTGATCTTGACACAAATCGGTTGAGTACCGCTATCCTTCCTGTTAGCTACTGGACTTCCTTCTTTGTGCAAGGTGAACGCATATCTATTAACGCGTTTATTTGGCGTTGGTTGGCCTCTATCCCCTTTTTGGTTAGTAGGTACCCTAGGAATTCACCGGATGACACTCCGAATGTGCACTTAGCCGGGTTGAGCTTCATTCCAAACTTGTTGAGGATATTGAAGCATCTCCGCAGCTTTCCAACATGGTCCTTTGCATCGGCTGATTTGACCAACCTGTCGTCAATGTACACTTCCATTGTTTCACCCAATTCCTCCGCAAACATGAAGTTCACCAACCGTTGGTACGTTGCTCCTGTGTTTTTGATTCCGAATGGCATTACGCGGTAGCATTAGGTCCCTTGTTCGGTTATGAAAGATGTTTTTTCTTAGTCATCCGAGTGCATGAATATTTGATTGTATCCCGAGAAGGCATCCATGAATGACATCAGTTGATTTCCCGCAGTCGATTCTACCACTCTGTCGATTTGGGAGAGCGGGTAGCTATCCTTCGGGCATGCTTTATTGAGATCGGTGAAATCCACGTACACTCTCCATTTGCCATTCTTCTTTTGCACTACTACTGGATTTGCCAGCCAGTCAGGGTACTTAACCTCTCTTATTGCTCCCATCTTCAGTAGTCTTTCTACCTCGTCTCGGACTGCTTTGGCCTTATCAGGCCCGAGTTTTCTTTGTTTCTGTTTGATTGTTTTGTAAGTTTGGTCAACATTCAGCTCGTGTGTTGTTACTGACGGGTCAATTCCCTTCATATCTTGCAGGGTTCATGCGAATGTCGTCATGTTTTATTTGAGGAAATTCTCCAGGTCCAGATAGATCTCGGGATCTAAGTCTGCTCCAATGGTTAGCTCCCGGTCGGGGTGATTTGAATCGACGTTTATCTTGATGGTTCTGATTTCGTCAGGCCCTTGGTTGGCCAGTTCTCCCGCCCTTTGTCTGGCGGTGGGCGGTTTGTTGGTTAATTGCTACAAAGCCTGGCCCCTGGTTCGTTTGAAGTTTTCCTGGTAACATCACCGTGACGCAGACTGGCTACTATAAACGACTCCTTTGCCGTTGCTTGTCGGGAATTTAACGCATTGATGGTACGTCGAAGCTACTGCTTTCATGGCGTAGAGCCAGGGTCTCCCTAGGATCGCGTTAAAGGGTGCTGGTGCGTCTATCACTATGAAGTTTGTTACCTTTCTGATTCCGGAGGCGGTCACCGGTAATTGGATCATTGTCATCGTTGTTTTGGTGTTGCTGGAGAAGCCTGTTAAGGTTGTTTTCCTCCAACCAGCTTGCTTTCCTCCAGGCCCATTTTCTTAAAGGCCTCGTAGAAAAGCAGGTCGACGGAGCTGCCTGTGTCGACCAGGATCCTTGCCAATTCTACTAATCCCACATCAAGCTCGATAATGAGCGCGTCGTCGTGAGTTTGTCGAGGTGCGCTGTTTCGCTTTCCTTGAAGGTTACTACTGCCGGGTCATTTTTCCGATTTGTGTTTGAACTCGGAGGTCGCGTCTTTGCTTCCTGTTGATGTGCTTTTATGGAGTTAATTGAACTTCCGCACAAGTTTGACCCTCCTATGATGACTCCGACTCGAGGTTTGGTAATTGCTTCCTTGTTTTCACCTACCTCCATAGTCTCCTCTCATTCTGTGGAGTTTCTATCTCGCTTTTTCCGTTTTCCATCATTTTTCCATTCCTTTCTCATTCCTTCCTCCCATTTTCCTTCTTCCTTGAGCCATTTGACCACCTTGCATTCTTCCAGCGTGTGGTCGTGCGTCTGGTGGTAATAGCAGTATTTTGTCATGTCCAGCATTTTCTGCTTCTGAATTTCCCAACTGAACATGAATGACGACTGGACATAACCTTATCGTTCTGGTTGTTACTTTGGATTTTGCTCGTTGTTGAGTGCGCTTTGGATGCATCCTTCTTTTCGAAATGCTTTGCTGGTTCCTCGGTACACCTGAGCTCGGATCTCTGCTCCTCCTAGTTGATAAAGTGAGTCACTCTGTGAAGTGCTTTGTCTAGCGAGTTAGGAGGTCGGTTTGTCAGATCTTGGCTAAAAGTCGAGGCTTGCAATATTCCTCTTTTGAGTGCGATTAAAGCCATGTCGTCAGGCATGTTAACGCTTCTTGATTTCATTTCCTTGAAACGGGCTATGTACTCGCGAAGTGGCTCAAACTTCATATGAGTTAAGTTGTGCAGGCTGTCGATGGTGGTGCGGTTCTCTATGAATATTGAGTAATGTTTTAAGAACACCTCCATGAGCTGCTCGAACCCGTCTATGGATTCTTTAGGTAAGGTCGAGAACCAGTCCAGAGCTGGTCCAACTAGGTTTTCGGAAAACAATCTGCAAAAACCTGCATCCCTTTTGTTTCCTTCGAGGTGAGTCCTGTCAGCCGCCAGCCGGAATGACTGCAGGTGCGCTATAGGGTCCGTATTCCCCGAGTATTGTGGGAATTTTATCTTTTCCACATCCCGGATGCGGGCCCCGATGATTCTTCTCGTAAAGGGCGTATGTCGTGTTTGCTCAATCAAGTATTGAATTTCAGGTACCATAGATATCGCGCGGTGTAGCTCTGATCAAATGCTTGCGTATTCTTGCTGTGTTTTCTTCATCATTTGTCGGATCTCGTCCATTCCCAAGATATCTTCTTCCTGGTACCTGCTATGGGGCCCTCCATCTGGCGAGGTAATCCGTTGGATTTTGTTTCAAAGATCGCGGCATGCAGTTTCCGCCTGGGCCAGTCGATCTTTCAAGGCTCTTACCTCGGCTAGGTTTGTTGGGGATTCTTCGCGCATTTCTTTTTGTGAGATGGTTTCGTCGTGCTGCTCCTGTACTAAAGGGTTTGCCCAGGCCACTGGCCGATTCGTTCTATCCCCTGTTTCTGGTGCACGCATCCCTCGCAAGATTCCGCTGGGATGCTCTCTGGGGACGGTATCCTACCTGATGGTGTTTCTAGAGTTTCTAGCCACCGTGACCATTTCCTGGAGCTCTGCGAGCTGTCTCCTGAATTCCTCCTCTTGTCGTTGGTATTGGAGGTGCAGCTCTTGATTTCTTAGTTTGCTCTGCCGCACCTGTTCCATTGCCTTCAAGGCCATTTCTCTTAACTCCGAAATTGTGCGAGATTGTCGCTGATACATGGTTGTTTGAGATGGCTCCGTCGGGACAATGTTTCCCGAGTTATAGGTTGCTTCGAGTTCCCTGTGTTCCCTTGTTTGGTTTCCGGTGACGTCCGCCGAAGTCCCTATGTCTCTCATCTTCTGGTGTTAGGTTTTGACCTTCCGTTTGCTTTCGCTCGTGGAGACGTGGCTGTGATGATCAGTGCACTGTCCCCACAGATGGCGCCAAATTGTTGATGCTCGAATTTGTTCGGATCCAAGTTTAACAATATACAGGTGGAAAGTTTAGACCAGAAAAGTTGTATTGTATTGATGAGATTTTTTTTATGCCCCTTTGGCTTTGTTTTTCCTTTGTATTTATACATCCTCTTTACTAATTACAATCAAATCATCATTTATATTGATTGAATCCGACTTTCCATTTATTGCTCCATTTCCCTTGATTTGTTCAGCCCGTTAATTCCGTTCACTCAATCAGCTCGTCAATTCCGCGTTTCTCGTCGGTCACCTCGAATGTTACTTCAGGCCGCCGAGCTCTACTTCGCGCGTTCTGGGCCAAGCCTCGAAATGGGCTTATCTTTGTCTTGACGGTCTTATCCTGATTTGGATATCACCAATCACGTTGCGATTTCTCTTCACCAAAAGGGTTGATCTCTTCATCACAATCTTCTTCCGAGCCTACATGTGAAATCGAATGCCGATGATCTCGCTGTAGCAAGACTTCCGTTATCACCTGAATAGATTCATGTATGGTGGCTTGAATATTCTGCATCGATAGTATAGCCTCACGTAATTTATCCTAATCATTTATTATACCATCCGTTCTATGTCGACTAGGAGGCATAATCACGATAATAGGTCAAAGTCTCAAAAAGAAAAAAATAAGTGATGGATTTGTTGATTCTAAAGAATAGCTTTGAGCTAATGACTATAGGATTGGAGTTTGATTTTTCCTATTCACCAAATTGATAAATTAAATAAAAATTTTAAGGGTTGGACTAAAGTATGAATTTGGGAAAAAAAAAAAACCTTTGAGTAGTCGTTTTGTTAATTTTCCTTGGACATATTTGAAGGTAATGTAGACGTGTTAGGCTTATATGGGCTGGGTTTGCTCTTCTTAGTGGGCCTTAATATTCTTACTATCATAACGTTTGGTTTCGTCTTTACAACAACTATACGGCAATTCCGACGCCATCTCATCCGAGTCCCGGAGAAATCGATCGCTGCTCTGTGCTCTTCACCTTTGAAGATTGTTTCTCGCGAGAGGTAATGAGAAGTTCATTACATTTATCATCTTATTTCAATTTTTCGTTTCAATTCCGTTAATTCTTCGTTTCAAATTTTCAATCAATGAACGTTGAACCCTAAAATTGCTGTTTGCGATTTAGCGCGTCAAAATTCGCTTGGATTTAATATGTTTAGTGGGTCTTCTGAGAGTGTTTGATTTATTAATTGAGGTGTACATATAGTTTTGTTTATGGATAGATTTACATACTTGAATGGTTGTGAAGTGCTACACTTTTGATTTGCTTGGTCGAAGAATTCATACTTCTATATATTTGGAGTTTTGATTGTTTAATTTATATGTGAATTGGAAGGTGCAGATTTCACCCTTTTTGTTGTACAATGTCACCGGATCATAGAGATAGCCATAGAAAAAGGGCTCGTCCTCAGTCGGACTACGATGACAATGGTGGAAGCAAAAGGAGATATCGTGGTGATGATAGAGAGTCACAGGCAATTGATCGTGATGATACTGTGTACCGATACCTGTGCCCAGTTAAAAAGATTGGGAGTGTTATTGGTAGAGGAGGTGAAATTGTCAAGCAACTGAGGATGGACACTAGATCAAAAATTAGAATAGGGGAAGCAATTCCAGGATGTGATGAACGTGTGATTACGATCTATAGCCCTAGTGATGAGACCAATGCCTATGGAGATGGAGAGAAAGTTCTTTCTCCTGCACAGGATGCATTGTTCAGGATCCATGATAGAGTACTTGCAGATGATGGACAAAGCGAAGATAGCTCTGAAGGAGAGCAACAAGTTACTGCCAGGCTGCTTGTTCCATCAGATCAGATTGGATGTATTCTTGGGAGAGGTGGCCAAATTGTCCAGAACATTCGAAGTGAAACAGGTGCTCAGATTCGAATTGTCAAGGACAGAAACATGCCTCTATGTGCCTTGAATTCAGATGAGCTCATACAGGTATGTGGGTGTTATGTGAATAACTTTTATTGCCTTTTCTTTTGTATAAGTGTCCAATAGCCAAACTCTTGTGACATCCTTTAACTTCTCCCGACATTTTATGGTTACTTTTTCACTTAGCCTATCTTTGAATCTCCTTTATTTCCTAGATATCTGGAGAAGTGCTCATTGTTAAGAAGGCTCTGCATCAGATTGCCTCCCACCTTCATGAAAATCCTTCACGTAGTGTGAACCTACTTTCTGCTGCTATGTCTGGTGGATATCCTCCTGGTTCACTTATGAGCCATGCCCGTGGTCCTCAAATTGTAGGGATAGCACCGCTGATGGGTTCCTATGGAGGATATAAAAGTGATGCAGGAGATTGGTCACGCTCTTTACACCAAGCTCCAAGAAATGAACCTCAGGCAACGGAGTTTGTTATTAGGCTAGTTTCTCCAGTTGAAAACATTGCAAGTATTATTGGGAAAGGTGGTGCTCTAATCAATCAGCTGCGACAGGAAACCAGAGCAACTATTAAAGTTGACAGCTCTAGAACTGAAGGAAATGATTGTTTAATAACTATATCAGCAAGAGAGGTTTGACTGTCCTTCAATGATCTTCTGTCTTTTAGGTAGTATTAGTTTATCCAGCTTTTCTTCCTTAACAGTTTCTAATCTAAATAAGGTTTTTGAGGATGCTTATTCCCCAGCCATAGAAGCAGCTATGCGGTTGCAACCAAAATGTAGCGACAAGGTGGAAAGAGATTCTGGACTTGTTTCATTCACCACTCGTCTTCTTGTGCCAAGTTCAAGGATTGGTTGTCTTCTTGGTAAAGGAGGAGCTATCATAACTGAGATGAGAAGAACGACCAAAGCTAACATCCGTGTACTCGGGAAGGAAAATCTTCCAAAAGTTGCATCTGATGATGATGAAATGGTTCAGGTAAAATTCGAAATATGATATTGCTACTTCTCTAAATGCCATTGCAATGTATCCTCAAAGCCCTTCAGGTGAAGTGTTAACTGCAGAAGCAATTTTAATGCCCAGATATCTGGAGAGCTTGATGTTGCCAAGGAAGCTCTCATACAAATCACATCAAGATTAAGAGCCAATATTTTTGACCGGGAAAGTGCTGTTTCTACGCTTATGCCGGTCTTGCCTTATGTTCCTGTTGCACCGGATGTTGGTGATAGATTGGACTATGATAGCAGAGATAGCAGAAGACTTGAGCGCGGAAATCCTTACCCTGGTGGTTATGGCTCAAGTGGTCTGTCTGTTGATGCTTATTCGCCTTACGGTACACCAGTATGTCTTCCAAAAGGTTCCTTTTATGTGGTTTTTAACATTATACTTCTCTATCGATGACTCTTCACGTGTTTTTGTAGGTTGGTGGTGGTAGTAGTAGTACTGCATATGGATTGTATGGAGGTTATGCATCTGGACGCAGTGGCAGTACTGGGTAAGATTTTTTTCTTTCCTGATGTATTTGTGACAACAGTATACCAAGTATTTACCCATTAGAAAATTGCGGTTATCAAGTTTTTCTAATGTACACATACAACATGGACTTTGGGTTTTCACTTGCCATACAATTCTTGCTGGTTGATTTTAATCATGGGTTTTGTCATCAGGTTATCAAGCCATTCTTCCACTTACCGACGCAGAAACTATGATTACTAGAAACTACTGATGGGGGATTAAAAAGGTTAGATTATAGCATGGTTTGTTTAAAAGTCCTTTGCTTTATATAATAAAATTAGCTTAGCTAGTATTTTTCCCCAAGTCCATGACATAATCTGATCTGATCTGTCCCAGTGTCAGATTCTGATTCACTGTTTTTTTTTTTCCCTTTGTGACCTTTTCCCCGTCCCACTAAAACAGTGTGAGATCCTGAAGCCTGAAGCCAACCCCACAACCCACAGTTGAAGCCTTTCACCAAACAAGATGACAAAGCTGAACCACCAAACTCTACCTAGGAGAACCGATAACATGTTGTGGATGGGATATATAAGTTTGTTTCATAAGTTTCCATGTCCGCTTGTTTGTGACCAAAATACTGCCAAGCTCCTATCCATTAAACCTTATCCAATTGGCCTTGGCTGTAATGCTTTTTATCTTTCAGTTTTACCTTTTTTTTTCCTTGGATCTGATCCAGAAACCTTAGTTTGGTTGTGCGTAGTTCCGTTTGTATGAATTATATATAATTATGTTAAACTGCGCTCATGTACTATTGTTTTTTTACTTACAGCATTCGTAAGCTTCTCTCTGACAGGTTTCGCTATCACAAACTATTACCTTAATAGTCTCGCAAGAGTCATTAAAGATCTTATGCAGGGAAAGAGATGAGTGAGAATCTATTGGTTCTTATCGACATGGTTCAGGTTAATCAACTCTTGGGCAACAACATTAAACTATTGTCCCTTTTGATCCACATTAAAGGTATATAAACTTCTTCTTCTCCCTTGTGTTATTTATTTGCACATATGCCATATTGCAAGCAGATAAAATAGGTTGCAATATGTGGAGGTTGGAAACCAATCTTTTGATCATTTAGATTGTTGGTAGCTTCATCTCGCCATAAGTTTGCACGATGAACACTGCATAGACGTTTCGGTTTAGTATTCGATGACTATGTCTGCGTAATTTTCTTGCCTGAACCACCCGGTTTTGTTGCTAATTCAGGAACATATTCTCATTTCTACAGTATAGAGATTTTTACAATATTGAACTAGAACTAGCGAGTTCTTTTTTTTTGTAAATTATCTGACTCAATAAAAATTTGTATATAATTTTTTTAATTTCTCGTCTTTCCAAAGTACTTGGCCACCAAATTTGCAAGAATGAGAGTTTGAGAGTAGAAAATCCCTGAAATGTAGACCAAAATTAATCATATTACCCAACATAGACCGGAATGCTCGCTTATATTTACCGGATCAAAAAGCTATATACGAGACGAAATGCACACTCGTTAATCCTTTTACCATAACCACTTTTGTTTCATTTGCAACTTACACAAAAACCAGGACAAGGCAGTGGATAAAATTACCTCTGCCCTAGTTTTTTGTTTGCTTTTAAAACCAAAAGATTTACCATTTCTTTTACCTATACAATAACATGAGTCTCCAACGTTTGTTTTCCATAAAAGAGAAGAACAAAACTTATGAGTCCTTAGTGAACGTCTGAGGTTCACTGCTTGCAAAAGCCAACCATACAACCGTCCCCGTCAAGTAGAAGAATATTGATGGAATGAATAGAGACATCTACACGATAATCAGAACTTTGAGTAATGAATTAAGTAAGGAACATCACTGAAGGTAAAGTTAGTAACTTACAGTCCATGAGTGCGTTGAGTCTAAAAGGAAACCTGTTAGGGCCACACCTACTATTCCAGGTACTGCTCCCACTGTGTTAGTAATGCCCTGCAATAGAAAAAGATTCCATGACATGATTAGAGTAAAGTTATTTCATCGTACCGAGCTATAATTTCATAACTTATTGCCATCAAGCAAGGATCTGAGGGGTGATCCTGAAAAGCGTTTGTTCTGATGATAGAACAACAGACTAGGACCAAACGTTGGGCTCATCACAATATGAACTCTTATTTGGTTTCAACTCCCACATATCAGAAGACAAATGAAAGGGAAGTATGTGCGAGAGCTACATGTACCAGAAGTATGCTTGCGTATTCGGGTGAGATGTCCTGATGTGTACAATAAAGTCCTGTCAAAAGGAAAACAGTGTTACCGATACAATAAACTTCTTTGGGTGCATCTTCTTTATGTGATGTTACTTGAAGACTCACGACAGGGGATAAAAATGAAAGAGATCTCAAGTTACCTGATAAAGCAAAACTTGAAAGGGCCAAGCCTGCTGTCAAGATTCCTACAATTTCCCATGGTGGCAATCCAATGTCCACAGATGAAAGTGTCATGCAGATAGCTGGTGACAAAAATGCAATTGTTTGACAAATCTTTCGGACCTACATTAGAAAATTCCCAAGGAGTTTATATATCAAAACAGAATCAAATAAACAGTTGGATAATTGAATATAAAATAAGGGCCTTGTGATTTTATACCGTGGTAGTCTCCACTCCATTTGTGATCAAATAGTCAGCAAATTGTGAAGCAAGACTTGTCACAAGAATCGAAGCCAGTGGAGGAAGGATGGAAACCTGATCTTCACATCCAAATTCCAAAATGTTATATACCTTTGCAAATTCCAAGCCGAACAGGTTTTGTGATGTTCCAGGGAAAATACTATATAGAAGACAATTCTATACTTACCCAAGCAGCATCTCTCAAATTTAGATTCAACGCCTCACTGCATACCAAAATGATCACAATTAATCTCTTCATCAACAAAGATACAGAACGAAATTGTATAACCATTAATGTATCTTTTAGAGAACAATGAAGAAGTATTTTCATTTAATCATGACCTGGAGAGTTTATATCAAAAGAGATGAGTACTAGTGCCACAACATAAATCAAGCATCAATCAAGTCTTGAAATGAGAACAGCTCTTGTACAAAATAGGTTAAAACAATGTTTTATTTTTGAAATGAAAAATAAATAAATAGCCTTTTAACAAATACAGCAGCTCAATCATTTCACAGTAAAAGCGAACATGATGAACAGTTTGGAAAGTGAACGCTCCAGTTACCTGAAATAAGTTGGTAGCCAAGATAAACAGGTATAGTGACCCCAACTTCCACAAAAATGAGTGTATATCATTGCCCAAACAGCTGGACTTTGGAAAAATGACTTCCATGGAATTTCCTGAAGTAAGGAGATGCAGGAAAAACGAAGAACTATTAAAGCAAACAATTTTCAAAGCCATTTGTTCGTTGTCCATTTTGGTACAATTTTAAGGAGACATGTTCTAGTAACTCAATATGAATTTTTTAAAATAGTATACTGGCATGTCAACGAGGTAAGTTAGATTCGATTAGCTTCTTCAGTAACTTGATGTCAGCTAGAAGGTTAAGCAGGACTACTATAGTCATTGCAACTACGCAGTGGCTGTAGAAACAATATAGGCTTGACAAAGTGGTATTGCTAAGAGATCAAAGCCAGACATAGGCATACTATTTGATAAACTTACCTTTAATGAGTTCCCCAGCTCTTCCCGTGTAGTGTTTTCGGTTTTATGCGAACGAACGATCTCATCACCTATCAAACAAAGCGAAATCCTGATTGTAAATGGTTTCAAGTCCATGATCCAAACCGTAAACTGAGTGAAGTCTTAATCATTATAGTGTGATAATAAACAGACAACAAAAGAAATTGGGTTACGTGTACAATCTAAGAATTGTTTCACTTCCCGTACAGTTAAGCTCTAGTTTGAGACTATATGAACTTAGAATTGGATTAGAGAAATATTTACAGGTAAATAGCATCCGTTACACTTCTAATCCACATAATAATAATAGAGATTGACTTTAGTATATATCAAGGAAAAACAACACAGTTAATGTGAAATAGATACAACTGTGACATCTACATTCCCTGGTTATATCCCAAATCTCAAACAAATAGTGGGACTTCTATGACAGGTAACCAAGAGTAAATAAAATTTATAAGGAAAAGGAAAGAGAAGCCACCTTTATATGAAACTTCCTCTTCATTAAGAAATTGAAACCCGATGAACCTTCAACATATAGAGGAAAACTGAGAATACAGAAATACTAAAATGCATGGCGACATCTTGGTATGAAACAAGTAAAGTCAGCCATCGGTCTATTCTTATTTAACATAGTCAGAACAAAGTCATTTGCAGCCGAACAATTTATACAAAAAAGAAGACGGAAGTGTTGTGAAAGTGTTTAGCGAGCACTCGATAAGACTTACCAGGCAACACCAACGAGACCAAACAAGTAAAAGACAGATTCCCAATTGAAGTTTTGGATGATTGGAGGAGCTAAGAGAAGCCTGTTGAGATAATAAAGTTAGGTACATGTAAGTCTCAAAACTGATCATTCATCTTTCTCATAGTCAACAATCTAAACTTGGTTAGAATATCAACCATATAAGAAAGAAGTGAAAAAGAACAATGTTTGTAACTTTTATAGTTTATCAAAATCACATCAAACAAATCATACCCCAGAACACTTCCCAAACTCAATCCTCCAAAAACAAAGCCTACTGCTCTTGAACGCTCCTTAACAGGTATCGTCCTGTACCCAGCAATTGAATAGGCCAATCAGCATATGAAAAAGGGGGCTAAAAGATATAAAGCGATATTAGCACTCTTCAAATTTACTCCAGATTTACACGTGCCTGGCGATAAGGTCCGTCGCAGCTGATGGGGAAACACCTTCTCCTATTCCCACCTGGAGTTACAAATCTCTGTGTTAAGACAAAGACATAATGTAAGGCTAGAGCAGGGTGGTGGGGCAGAGAAGGACATAGCTTAAGAGAGAGCTAATTTATGGAAGTATTCGTGAGTTTAATAAACTAAGGAATGTGTAACACGACCATGACTTCAAAGAAACCAGATATGATTGTATGAATTAGCATAACGACATACACATATAGACTTGCTTACCAAAATTCGAGAAAAGATTAAACCAGGCATAAAACCAGCAAGTAGTGGAACAAGAGCTGTAGCAAAAGACCATGTAAATACACCAATCTCAAGCACTTTTCTGCAGTAAATAAAAATGAAGGATATATTAGACAAAAGAAGGACCAGCCCTGCAAAAAAGATGGTAAAGCCTTAGAAAAAAGACAAACCTGCCGCCAAAAATCTTGGAAAGCCAACCTCCAGGCAACTGGCTCAAGGCATAACCCCAAAAGAAAGATGATTGGACCAGCCCGGCCACAGATGAGCTCCATCCAAATTGGTGTGACATTGGTATTATAGCAATACTCAAGTTAACCTGTGATTCTCACCAGTCAATAATACACTTTAAATGTTAATAGTCCTCACAATAATCATCTATCTCCTCCACAGAAAAAGAGTAAAAGTAAGAATTTATGTGTTATCCTGATCAAACTACAAGATCATCCACGCCTTTACTAAATTGAACCCAAATTCATAAGACCTTGATCTTCATATCTCATGTAAGCTACCTAAGTGAAGATTTGTATAAATTAAAATCTAAAAAAACAAAACCTTGTCCATGTTGCAGATAACAAAGGCGAGGGAAGTCGCTCCGATAAGCTTATATCTCTGAGGAACATTTTTCCATGGAGGCCAATTCTGTTCGAAGCCCGTTTCCAAACTCAGAACTTCCGGATTAGGAAGCTGAGGAGGGACTTCAATAGGGTCTTTAGGAGGAAGCTTCTTGCTCTCTCTGACTCGTTCTGTACCACTAGCGGAGCACTTAACCCTTGATTTAAAAAGAGGATTTTGGTGAGGGGAAAAGCGAGTGGTGATGGTATAGACAGAGAGGAAAGGTTGTTTATTTGAATGGATAGAAGAGGAGAAGAAATGGTTTCCAGGTTTCAAAGGAAGTCTCGCCATTGTTGGTGTCAGAGAGAGAAAGAGAGAGAGGGAAGAAGCAAAAGAAGAGGAAGAAGTAAAATGGAGAACGGAGATTGAAGAAGAGGGAGAGAGGAGGACACGGTGAAGGAAGAAGCTTGTGTGGCTCTCGCTGTGGAGGGAATTGTCCTCAGTGTGGGTCCTACTTCCGTATCAAAAGCTTCCCTTTGCGTGACTCTCTAGTTAACACTTTGTTCGAAAGTCCAAACGTTGATAGGGTGAGATTAAACACCCATGTTTTCTTCAATGGTTTTTTTTTTCCCAAAAGCTTTCATTGATATGGAAGTTTAACTCTCATAGAGAGGATTACAAAAGACTCAAAAATCAGGCTGAAAAAAGTTCCACAAAAGATTAAGAGGGCTCTAAAAGCATTATTGAAAATACTTGCATAAATTAAAATAAGGATAAGACCAACAAAAGGTCATAATGGTGCGGATCAGTTTAGAAGCTTTTGGTTCCGCTTTCTTGCTTTATTCATATTCCTTGAGTCCTACGCTTTTTTAGTGGTCTTTCGTCCATTGCACCAGTTGAGGATGATGGTCGATGGTTCATATGCTCAGCGAGCGGAGTTATAGTCGTGTTAACATCCGACATGAAAATATCGTTAGCATTGAGGACATCTTCGAGTGTAATCTCCACATCCATATCCGAATTGTAGTCTTTAGTTATGTTTACAAACTCTGTATCCATTGGCGGGTTTAGAAGGGTAGTGGAAATTGAGAAATCCTCTTGGAGTGAAGCAGATTGAGGATTTTCTTCAGTTTGAGTAGGACTCAGTGTAAGTAAATAGTCCTCTGAAGTTGGATTGTAAGAGCAAAAGACTGTGTTGTGAGTGATCCTTTGACATTTGTAGCAGAATTTTGAAACTCATTCATAGAAAAATTCAACCTGAAACACATCACCACTCTCACATTCCACGATTTGAAACTGTTTCAATCTCTTATCAATCTCGTAGTTAATCCTAACTCGAATCATGAATGGAGTGGCAGTTGACCCTTCATGAATGTTGACCTCCAGACCTTCACCTATCGTACTAGCTACGATTCTGACCGATTCTTCATTGGCAAATTGGAACGGAAACTTATAAATTTGTACCCACAGATTAGTTTTGGTCAAGAAATCAGGATTACGGTGACTTTCCCAGCGATCAATTGCCACAATCCAACCATTATATAACAATGGTTGCATCCTCATGGTTGCTTGCATATCTTCCTCGTGCTCAAAGCAAAACTGTATCCACTCTCTGTTCATGACTCTTCCATGTACTTGAGACTGTAAACCCCATTGTTTGGGCATATCCTCCGCCATCTCGTATATGTTTTGTTCCCATCGATTCAGAGGTTTCGCCACCAGACTCCTTGTGCTTTGATCAAAAGCTGCACTGTAAATGTTCCTTGTTAGAAAGATTTTTGGGTTTTTTTTCTTCCCATGTGGAATTGTTGAAGGATTTCAAAGTGATTGTTGCTCATCGTGACTCTTTTGGTGTGGTAGCAGATGTGTGCAACATGCTCCTGTTATAAAGGTCTTCGATAAACCTCTAATGATTGCTTCCGGGTTCATGCGAAGAGTTTGATTGGCTTCTAATCCCTCGACCTGTGCACTCTGAGCTGCATGTGTATGGCGTGTTTTGGTGGTTTACGGCGACAGAGTGGATTTCGAGGATTCTCCTTGAAAATCTCAACAACATCTCACTATTCCAATTTTGTATCTTGCGATAGCTATGCGTGTTAATGCTGATACTCAAAATAGGTATATAGAGTAATGATTAGCTTATGGTGTGGGAGATTTGCTTGAAAAGCTATATTTGTAGGTGTTGTGGGATTAATTTATTTTAACGAGGTGGAAGATGAAACGAAAAGGGGAATAGATATGGGAAAATCTCATAAGAGACGAAATAGAGACTCGAGAGGCGCAATCGGACTGCGGAGCTATCATGCCGGAGTTGGGAAGATGCAGAAGGGATTTCCGGTGGGTATCGAGGATGATGAAGCAACAATTGGTCTCATGGTTTAATGGGACAGGATTTGGGCCCAATTGTAACAGGTATTGAAGAATTGGGTCGCTCCAGGCCAAATATGGCCTGCCTTGAGCTCACGAAAGACTGCACTGGGCCATATCTAATTTTCTGCAACCGATTTCCACTCTCTTTTCCTCTTTTTTTTATCATCTTCCATAAAGGTTATTAATAAAAACTGTAAATATATAAATATATCATTAAATATGTAAAATTATAAATTTTAAAAATATATATTCATTTATATATATGTAAATATATATATATATATATATATTTTGTACATTTAAGTCATAAAATATTTAGAACCTACTTGAGGAAGTAGCAACTTGATATATTGATTATAAAGTATGATAATTATATGCTCAGTAAGATTGTTGATGTTAAAGATTTACCGTCCATCCTGGTTCGCCTCTGGCTAAGTAGTCTACCCATCTGCCGTCTTTTACTACACTTTCTGCTATTGCCTTAGCCTTTTTATTTAGCTTTGGGGAGATCATTCTAAAGATAATTTCTTCGAAGGAGCCTGCCATTGAGTTGATTATGTAGGTCCATGCCGAATATCTTGGCCATTTATCCGGGTAGAGGGTGGCATTGTATATTAATTTATTGTCAATCTTGATTACTATTTTGGAATACCGAAGTTTCCGCATGCTGGTGAGGACCCACAGTAGGCCTTGGAATTCTAGCAAAACTTTAGAATTTGTTTGAGTAAACGTGTGACGAGAATGAAGTAATATTCCTTCTTGGTGATGTGAGACTAGGTAGCTACCTCCATTAAGCCTATTATTTTTCTTCCAAATCATTTTCCAATTGACTTTGATCTGAGTGCTGTCAACAGGGAACTGCCTATCATTATTAGCCTGGTCGCTATTTGGAGGGTTACCATGTTGCTCCACACTTATCAGTCTTTCCCATCTTGTGGTTTCATTTACTGCTTCTACGATAGTCTCTCTCCAGTTCAGATTGGGATTTTGCATAATCAGATTATTCCTATTCTTCCAAATCTGCCATAATATCCACAGGAATCTAGCTAAGGTGTTTACGGGGTGGCTAGATGAGGCATGTTCTTGGTAATTGAACAAGTACGCAAAATTGGTATAGATGGACGTTGTGTTAAAACCCCCCTGAGGGGAGGGCAATTGCGCTATATTCCAGCTAATCGTGGCAATATCGCAGGTAAATAAGCAATGATTGATTGTTTCTGTTTCTTGTTTGCATAATGGGCATAGATCATTATCTACGATGTTCCTTGATTTCAGCCGTTCTCTTACTGCTAGCGCCTTTGAGAGAGCTCTCCACAAAAATGCATTGATTTTCTTAGGGATATTTAATTTCCATATTTTATCCTTCAGCTTGTCCTTGAAGTCAACGGTGATATAGTTAGTTGTGTCATTATGTCCCAGGAATTGACTTGCTGTCCAATATCCACTTTTAACTGAATATTTCCCAGACTCGTTAAAACCCCAGATCCAGTCATCAATCTTGTCTATACAAGGGGGGCAGTCCAGAATTATCCTCGCATCTTTCTCTAAGAAGGTTTTTGTGGCTAAAGGTTTGTTCCACTCCCCATCGATTATAAGATCTTCTGCTTTCAGACAAACATTAAATATTGATTCCTGACTTATCGGGGGTCTGGGCTTCTGATCCATGATCCAGTTTGTGGTCCAGACTTACGTGTCTTGGCCATCTCCAATTTGTCGGATTAGTCCTTTCATTAGTAAAGCTTTTCTGAAATTAATACTTCTCCACGCATACGAAGGGATTGAACCTAAGTTGCTTTCTATGAAGTTGGAGTTTGCAAAATATTTTGCTTTATATACTCTACCCAGAAGTGAGTTTGGTTTGCTGTTTATCCTCCAGGCTTGTTTTGCCAGTAACGCTTGATTGAATCTTTCTAGGTCTTTAAAACCTAGCCCGCCTTTATCTTTTGATCGGCAGAGTTTTTCCCAGGCTACCCAGGGGATCTTCTTTTTGTTACCTGCATCAGAATTGTGTCATTGCTCCTGTGAGTTTTTCGCACTGGAATTTTGATAACCTGAAGCATGTCATGGTATATACAGGAAAGGCCAGTGCCACCGATTTGATCAGTGTCTCTCTACCACCAAAAGAAAGCATCTTTGAGTACTAGCAATCAGTCCTAGCCTTCAATTTATCTGTTACGAATTGAAACATCTTCTTTTTGGATCCCGAGAAACATCTTCTTTTTGGATCCCGAGAAACATTCTGGAAGGCCCAAATATTTGCCAATTCCTTGTTCGGAGGTAATGTTGAGGATCTCTTGAATTTTATGTTTGGTTTCTTCCTCAACATTGGTGCCAAATTTAATGGCCAATTTGTGAAAGTTGATCGATTGCCTAGAAATTCTTTCATACTCGTTTAGACATTGTTTGAGTATTTGTGCCTCCTGATCTGTGGCCTTACATATGAAAAGGCTATCGTCGGCATAGAGTAAGTTCTGAATCATTGGGCCTAAACCATTGAACCGATATCCTGTAAGGGTAGTATTTTTAATTTGTTTGTTCATGATATGGATTAACGCTTCGGTTCCGAGGACAAAGAGAAACGGTGATAGGGGATCTCCTTGTCGAATACCTCTAGTTGGTTTAATAAAGCCATATGGCGCACCATTAATAAGTACTGAGAAGGATACCGTACTTACACACCTCATCACCAATCCGATCCATCTACTGGCAAAACCGAGTTGTCTTAGAGTCACTTCCAGGAAATTCTATTCCATTTTGTCATATGCCTTAGACATATCTGTTTTGACCGCCATGAATCTCTCTTTCGTGCATTTCTTGGAGGATAATGAATGCAGGATCTCGTGGGCGATTAAAATTTTATCTGAAATTAGTCTTCTGCTGACAAAGGCTCCTTGTGATTCATGAACTATATGAGGTAGCAATGGTTGAATACGGCTTGTGATAATTTTGGTTATAATTTTGTAGATTACTGAACATAGACTTATGGGTCTAAAATCTTTCATAGTGATTGCTCTATGACATTTGGGAACTAAAGCTATGTGAGTAAAGTTCCAGTCCTCTGGAAAGATACCTTTCACAAATACCTTTTTTACTTCATGTATGATCCTATCTTTCATAATTGTCCAGTAAGTCTGGCAGAATTGTTCTGTCATTCCGTCTGGGCCTAGCGCGCTGTCACTGCGGATACTGAATAATGCCCTCCTAACTTCTTCAGAGCTAACTGGTTTAGTTAGTTTCTCATTCATGCCAGCCGTGACTTTGGGAGGTAAGTCTATCAGTGCTCCAGATATACCATCTGGTTTGGAACTAGAGAAGAGATCCCTGAAGTATTTCGTTGCTAATTCACCTTTTGAGCCTTCTTTAAAGTTTAGATTGTCCCTGTCGTCTTTAAGGCAGATCATTTTGTTCCTAGCTCTTTGGAATTTTACATAGTTGTGAAAGAACTGATTATTTTGATCGCCTTCCTTAAGCCATCTCTCTCTATATTTTCCTTTCCAATAGCTTTCCTCCGCTTTGTAATGATTAGCTAGTTCATTCTTGAGCCTATCTATTAACAAGACGTCCGAATTTAGTTTACTAACTTCATGTTCCAGCTCTTCTCTGACTAATTTGATCCCAATATTAGAGATGACCTGGATGTCTTTCTTCTAGCGGGAAATGTTTTTCCGAAAATTCTCAATAAGCTTGCTTAATGTGAGATCGGTGGAACTTTCACCTTGTCTCCAATTAATGTTGATTAATTCGTCAAAGCCTTTCCTTTTTATCCATCTCTTGTCAAAACAGAATCGTTTAGTCAAAGTGTTGGAACCATTCAATGTTACCGAAGCTATGATCTAATCTGCACTGGATCCAGAGATTATTCTGTTTTCCTATCCAAGAGAAATGACTTCCGGAACTGGGAATTTCTTTCTAGCCGCATTTTCTAATAAAAGCTTTGAAGTATGCGAATGAACTTGGGAGTCTGGGAGCACCTCCTAGCTTGTCTTCCTGACAAGTTAATTCATTGAAATCTCCAATG
>OVBA01000380.1:0-70785 GCA_900406435.1 Lepidium aucheri
ATATATATTTATTTCGTTTTTTGTGAATAAGTTTTAGAAAAGAATTTATATAATAATATTAGTAACAATTAATATTCCTGATTTCCTTTTAGATTAATATTTCTTTCTAGGTTAGGAATTCTTTTTAGATTTGGATAAACTAAATATTGAAGAAATCTACTTAAAGAATTTTTTATCTAGTTTAAAAAAAATCTAGGAAAATTTTGGATTATTAGATCTCACACGTGGAAGAATCCTGATAATTACTAACTTTGAGAAAGCCTTCTTTATATAATAAGATTATAGGATTTCAAGCTAATAATAGCAAAATAAAATAATAACACATTAAATTAAATTTTTTTTAACTTTTTTGTTTGTTTGTCTTGATTGCTCTGGATGTAAACTAAAATAAATAAATTAAATTGGAGAAAACTTGAAAAGTTAGAAGATATTGAAAAATTGCCTATGTGTTTATGTATATATAACAATTAATATTCACAATTCTCTTTTAGATTAGGATTATGTATACAAATAAATATTTGGGAGTATTTAGATAATTATCTATGGTAAGGATTATGATCAGAGATATATATCTTATCAGATTAGGATTTTTTCATAAATATAGATTATTCAAAATATCATATATATATATATATATATATAATTTTCATTTTCTATAAATATTTTTAATATAATATTTTTCTTTAGATAATAAGATTACTAATAAAAATTACTTTTTGTTAGAATTAAATTTTAGAAAATTATTATTATGACTTTTTATAGATAAATATGATTCAAAATATATATATATATATATATTTCGTTTTTTAAGATAAGTCTTTAATATAGCATTTTGCTTTATAATAAAATTAGTAATGAAAATTACTTTTTGTTAAAATTAATTTTTTAACAATTAATATTTTTGATTTCCTTTTAGTTTCATATTTCTTTTTAGGTTAGGAATTCTTTTTTTATTTGGATAAGTTAAATATTAAAGAAATCTATTTTACGATTTTTTATCTAGTTTTTAAAAAAAATGCAAGAGAATTTCGGATCATTGGATCTAACACGTGAAGAATTCTGTTAATTATTGACTTTGAAAAACTCTTCTTTATATAATAAGATTTGGTTTTGTTCCCATTTTCTTTGATGCTAAGGAATTGCTCAAAGTGAAAAGACTAAATATGTATTTTATTTAATTTAATGTGATAATATTTGTCTACAAGAATATATTGAACTTTGGTTTAATTGTTGGAAGTGGATAATGGTTCTCCAATTAAAAAATGATTAGTTTATAGTTAAATCCAAAAGCACGTTCAGTTATGTGTCATGGACAGAACAAAAGTATGACTAAAGAAGATCAAACAGGTTGTGGATACTAGAACTGAGCCTTTTATTCTAATGTCAGCTTTGAGATTATGGATTTGTATATCGTCTTCAGATGGTCTCATGTATGTGGGTTCACTTAAGACTTAAGAGCCACTTCCTTTCCAAAACAAACTTGCTTAGGAAACATTTTGTTGTATGAGAATTATAAGAAATGTTTAGATCCGTAAATGTGTACAAGATTGTTAGAATGTAATTGTCCCACATTGGAAGTTGGAATTATTCTAATCTAATTTATATAAGCTAGGGGTCAATTCACTTATTATCAATTGGTTTTGAGTTGGAACCTTATAATTTATCAAAAATGACCGAAGTTTTTTTTAAAGTTCTAGTTGTATTGTACTTTTTAAAAGTCCATATACTAAAAATATATATACCATACAACTTTAATACAAATGTGTATGTGTTTGGGTTGTCAATCGACAAATGTGTCGGATTCAATAATATTGCATTACGCATCTCACTATGAGGACGTGGACTCATATATGCTTATGGAATTAATAATAATATAGAATCATGATCAAAAGTAAAAATGTTGGTGACTTGGTGCCAATTATTTATAAAACAAGAAAGCAGTAGTGGATAAGAACAGATCCTAATAACTTCATAGTTTGGACATAATTTATTGAAGAAAAATGTTATAAAGAACTTCTATTGGCAAGAAGATCAACACAACTTAATAAGATAACCAGTTCATTGTTATTTCATATATATATTATATGAAATTATTACGTCGCTACCGAGTACTATTCTATCTGATATAATAAACGATTTAGCTCACAGTTAAAAAATCCGACATACGCATGTATTATTACAAATTTACAAGGTACTAAAGTAAAACTATAGTTCGATCGGTAAGATTTTGATTATACAAATCAAATGAAAATTAGGTCTTTTAATTTAAATGAATGTGTCAAAATACCTTTTTACTTCAAAATTAATATATCTAACTTGTGGTGACTAAACCCAAAACATTATAACCATATTTATTGGCGTAATCAGATTGAAAGCTGGTTTAGCTTGGTTACAACTCGGTTTACTTCTGGTCTACAATTTGATTCAGAGTAACTAACATTCCTTAAACAGAGGATTTTGTTTCTATATTCTGTACATTGTTCTGCGTCCGTCTAGCCTAGAGAATAGCTAAATGATTGTGTGTATATATATATATATATGTACATTTCGATAAGCAATACAAACCAAGGGAATTCCTCAGACTTTGTGATTCTTTAGTATTGCATCCTAACTAATTAATGAATTGCATCCTTCATGAGAGACAAAAAAAAATATAAACATACCACATGGATCGTAAAAGCAAAAGGTAGAATAAAAATCTAATAAAATTCAGAAGAATTATACAAACTTTCGCCGCTAATTAGAGACAGAGGCACCGAGGAGGCTATGAGTAGGACTAGGATGATAAACGACGTCGTTTTGTCGGAGAAGTGTCTTCTTCTTCTCCGTGATAAAAGTCTCCACCGTCGTACGAAACTCCTCGCTACTTAAACCATCAATCGTCTGCGACCTCCACGACGCCGTTTTGGTCACTCTCTCCGATTCCGTCCTCCGATACTCAACCTTCGTTCTCGTTTTCTCACTTTTCTTCTCTGACCTCGTTCTCCTGTAACTCTTGGAGTTCATCTCCATTACTTCTTGACCATCATAACAACTACTCTCTTTAACCGCTTGAAACACCCGTAAATTCTCTTTGTTACTCCAATGGTTACATTCACCATCTTCAACCTCCGTTACACGATAATGCTTACACATGGGCGTTGTACGGACGACGGTGGGAACGGCCGCGTAATATTGATCGTATACATCTGCTTTGTTTGTCTCGCTGGTTTTGCTAAACGAAACGTAAATCGAAACGATGAGAGCGTTTACTAGGACGAAAACCACTAAAATGTTTCTCAGCATCAAAGTGAACCAAACGGTCACCATTTGCAGTGAATTTACAATCGTCGGGAAACACCAGTAACCGAATAGAGCTACGACGGCCACAACTTGGACGATCAATTGAGTACTCCCCAACGAATTCTTGTATTTCTTGATTGCCTCATTTTTCTTCTCCTCCATTGTTTTTTTCTTTCTGTCTAAACGTATCGTGAGTCTGATTATGTTGTGTGTATACGCGTATGCGTATCAGAGAAATTAATTTATGGATAATTTTCCGAATAAATGAAACGAGAAAGTGGGAGGATTAATGAAGGAAATATAAGAGAAAGAGACACACTTATACTGAGACTCATACGATATCACTAGAGACTAGAGCAGTCCTTTTATAGAGACTTAATAAATAAATAAATAAATAAATATGATGATTGCATAAATTTTTTAATATTTTCGCGGCCACATAAATTTTAGATATATAAATGTCCCAATTATCTTGTTTCATTTTCTATATTATGTCGGGGTAATTACGTTATTGCATTCATCAGGGGCTGTTTCCTGTTACTTTCTACTCCCTCCGTTTCATATTAGTTGTCGTTCTAGAGTTTTGCACACATATTAAGAAAATATGTAAATGTTCTTTTATGCCTTTATTTGACTATTGAAATTCGAAACCATTTAATATTTTAATTATTTAAGTAGGGGTAAATGAGATAATTTTGTATTAAAAAACTACATTGGAAAACTATAATGACAACTAAAGTAAAACAAAAAAATTAGCCTAGAATGACAACGAATATGAAACGGAGGAAGTATTCATTTTGTCTATCTTTCAGCAAATCAGTAATACAGATTAGATGGTTAACTTTTAGTTTCACCTAACGAAAACATGGATTATATAATGTGTCAATACTTAATGAACATATCTCACTAAGCTTTTCTAGATTCAGGGTGTAATTAGAGCGCTATACATTACATCGATTTTTTAAAACACATGTCACTAGAGCTGTCAATAAAGACTTAAATCTGTGGGCTTTAATCCGATCCATTTTGTAATACGGTGGTTTAAAGTTTTAGACTTGACATTCGCGGTTTGGCTGGGTGGATCCGCTGCGGCCTATGAACTTTAGTGGATTAGACTTTGCGGACTCGCAGAAACTAATATAAATAAAACTCTAATTTCTCTGTTATAGTAATTTCAAATAGTGATATTTTTCAACTTCAACACTATAATTCTTACAACATACTTAATAATAATAATAAATCAAGTTACTAATGGTAATCTTTTATATTTGAAATATATAGATTTAGACATTGATTTGCAAATGGTCTTTAATCTAGTGGCATGTGGTAAATCCATTAAAGACAAATGTACTTGCATGTCTAGAGATCTAATCTCGCCGCCTGCATTATACAAGAAATTGACTAATGGGTCAACCAATTGTGGCCCAATGTTAACAAAAAAAAACATTGATTTTGATTGTGAAGATGCTTTACATATTCTCACAAAAAGATTGAAAAGTCAAAATTGTGAATTAAATATTTGATTAGTAATATATTATGTGGAAAAAAATACCCGCTTAGTCAATTCATATCGGAGTGGATTGGGCAAGGGATATCGAATTATGTTTTTAGGTTATTTTTTACTCTCCACGATGGTTAAGCTGCAACTTAACAAGTACTTTATTTTTTTATTAATCTCTCTAGTCAAATTTTATTTATTCTAGCTTCTGCTCAGTGACTCTACTTAATTTTTTTTCCCGAACTGAAATATTTTATTAGAAAATACTGATTACAGAACTGAAATGTTTTAATCTCTACTTAATTTTTATAGGCTTTGTTTATATTTATCTATATTATTGCATATTTATGTTTGCTTATTTGTTTGATTAGTTATGATATATGAACTATAATTTGTGTATTAAATAACCGTAGGTTAGCCCGTAACATCCGCATATATAGCGGTTTGAATTAGGATTCTTAATTTTATGTTTGCGGTAATAAACGGATTGGCCTACTAACTCTACAAAATATATAAATCCGTTTTGGTCTGGGCTAAATGGATGCGGACTAATCCTAATTGATAGCTCTACATGACATCTTAAAATCAAATTTTTATAATAAAAAATTGCATAGGTAAACATTAACTACTTGTCCAAACAAACTTTCATACTTTTTCTCGAATATTGGATCTTTCCTCTAAGTAAAATGTTTGCTTTTATATAAAGCAACAACGCGATCTCTAACAAAGATATTTACATGAAATGGGTATTACATAGAAGGAGAAAAAAAAGCAAATATATTGTAAATAGCAATTGGTGGAAATGAATAAAGCATATGAATAAATCCACTTGTCTAGCTCATACCAGCAGACATGTGAAAGTCACGCGCGAAGAACAAACTTATCCACACATAATGAAAAAATGAAAATCGAAAGAAAAGTCATGAAAAATGGTAAATCACGAGGATCATGGAACTGGAAATTTTAGATTATGGTCGAGATCCGAGAATCACGTGAGATGCGGTAAGTCACGTGCTCAAAAGCAATTTTACAGTTTACACACTATGGAGATGTTACATTTCCAAACACTGTCTGATTCTGTGGTCGCCGTATATTAATCAAATATTTGTCATAATCACAACATTTTTTGTATATATTCCGACAATATCAACCAAATCATTAATTACTCACTAATTAGATATAAGTTGCAATGCTTAGCCAGATTCCAATCCTGGTTTGACCACCGTGCACTTTCGTTCCAACGATTGATATCGGCATGTTCTCAATTAATATATACGGTATGTTCATTATTACCAACATAATGATGCGATCTTATATCGCTTTTTCTGAAACTCTTTTACAAACATAATCAAACGAAATTAAGGTTCGCCTTTGCTTGTTTCAAATGGAAACATAGTATGTTAACTAATACACAACACATTTATGTCTAGGATAGTAACATGTCCGAACAAATTAGACGTCAGAACTCTCTCATCTTAAAGTCAATAGTCAAACTGTCAAAATTTGTATTGTTTTGATGGATAAGTTTTTTGGATAAATAGTAGGCTTGGTAGTTTCTTCCTGTTCACACTATACTAAATACAAAGACATTTCTAGAGAATGGTTAATTACTTGTTTCGAAATCGAAAGGTTAAAGCATTTTCTATATAAGCACACAGAGCTTTCAGCTAGTGAGCATAACAAACAATATAGCAAAGAAGCATGGCTTCTTTTTACACACCGATGGTCTTTCTTTGCCTTTTCATATTCCTCATTACTGCCACTGGTATGTTAATCACTCCACCCTTAAGTTTTTCAGCTCTACAGATTTTTCTTATTAATCCCTGCATAACATATGTTTAGATGATTATAACTTATGTTTGGGGAATTTGCAGAGATGATTGGCGTAGTGGAAGGAAGAGTTTGTGAGAGGCGAAGCAAGACATGGACAGGGTTTTGTGGCAACACTCGAGGCTGTGACAGTCAGTGTAAGAGATGGGAACGTGCTTTACACGGGGCTTGTCACGCTCAGTTCCCGGGTTTTGCATGTTTTTGCTACTTCAACTGCTGAAGCAAGCATACTACTCTTTACGAGTTTTCTGAATTTCCTTCAAGTGTCAGTGTTGTCTTGTTCCAAATCCTAGTCTCTATGGAAAAAGTATAACCCTAAGTTTGGGTTTCACTAATAAAAATTCTCCTTTGTGTTTGGGAATTGACACTATATATATATGTTATGGAGTTTTTCTGTAAGAAGATCTACAATAAGACGCTGTTTCTACTTCAGCTCAGAACAACAACTTGAGACAAGGCTACAACTATACCTCGCACTAATAATTTCTGCAACTTCATAAATGAAGTATTATTAGAACAAACTCTGCTATTTGATTTGCAAGAATTATTCCGAGATGTCCAAAAATTTTGTGAAATAAATTAAATATTAACAGATAAAACTGGTTAGTGTAAGTTTTGTATTATGGGTTGAGATACGTGAAGACGTAGCTCCTGCTTTCACTGGACATGAATGTGAATGAGGTCTCTTGTATAATACGAAATCGTACACATCTTTATACTGCAGGTAAGGGAACCTTTTGCACCCTAAATCCTAACAAAGTATTTTCACACTGACAATATATGAATTGAATTAAAATGAGACCTCAGTACAGATACAATGCCACTTGCTTTAACAAAATACTGTGAGATCCTTTGTGAAGAACATAACAGCTAAGAGCAGTTTGTATAAGAAACGACCCTTAAAAGCAATTGCTAGAAATTCCACACTATGCTAGGGATTATCAGTTGTGAAGGCCAGGGACGGGCAAGTCCTTCAACTGCAACTGTTTGTGCATCCATTCCCAGTTTTCTGGGGTTACTTCTCCTCCAAGAGCACGGATGACCGATCCGCCACTGCATGATCCCACTTTGCAACATTCTTCCAAAGACAATCCCTTTATTAATCCGTACAGGAACCCACTTGCGAATAGGTCACCTGCTCCCGTAGCATCAGTTGCTATTGTTTCCCCTATGGCCGCTATTTGTACTACCTGATCAAGTTGGAAGATGACTATACTAATTCATTATGATTTTTAGAATCCTTCAATCCCACCAGAATTTAACAAGAAAAGTGAGATCTTGAAATAACCGAATCAGAAAGATGAGCTTTTTGAATCACAATTTGAACTATGGCTTTAAGTGGCAGTATTTTCCTCAGAAAAGAGGGCGTAAAGAGTGAAGCGCAAAGCTCATTTACAAGTTACCGAGATATTTTAGCAAAGACAAACCTCTTTTTCATGTTTTGCAATGCACCCTTTAGACCCTAAAGTTACCACAGCCCATCTGCAATATCTGCTCAGGAACTCAAGAGCAGCCTCTGGGCCCGCTTCTTGTTCACCCCTGAAACTTATAACTAAGAGTTTAGGAGTAATTCATGAGCATAAGAGAGAGGATTAAAACTAAACTGAGCAGTTTATCTTTGCTGGAAAAAGAAAAATCAATTACCTTAGAAGCTCTGCTGCTTCGTCCTCATTAGCAAAGCAAAGATCTATGTTACCAGACTCCAGAAGCTGATGAAGCTCTAATCTATAATTGCGGACCATCTAGCCACAAAAATGTTTATATCTTTTTAATTAAATGGAAAGCACAAATTCTTCATCATTTTTAAAACCACAAATCATATTTCAAATAAAGATTTAAAAGCAATCATATCTTATAGTTGCTCCAAAAATATACCTCAAAACTAGCTAAATCCAACGAAACACAGAGGCCTTCTTGCTTGGCAAATCGAATGGCTGCTTGAATAACTTCTAAATTGAGAACTGCATATCGTAGGACTAACCACTGTAACAGAGAAAGACCATAAACATCGTTGTCTTAACAAATTTCAATAATTGTACAGTGCTTCCTAAGACAAAGAGAGATCAAAGGAGCTAGGATTTTACCATAGAGCCTGCGAAATCTTCTTTGCTTAATTCGTTAGGCTGTAAGAGTAAAAGCTTTTACTATCCTTTATTATAAAGAAACCAATAACGTTTAACTACAAATACCTAAAAAGAGAACACACAAACCTGAATCTTTACAGCACTTGAGAGACATGGTCTCATTGTTCGATTACCAGAACCATCAACCAAGCAAACGCACTGAAAAGAAACACCACCAGCACAAGAAGATCAAAACCGACTTTTTCCACACAAGGGAAGAAGCACAATTTTTAAAGTTTGGCAGAAGACCTGAGCAGTGGAACCTTTCTTCTTCCTCAGCCTTGAGATACTGACACCACTGAACCCCATACTGCTCACAAACAATTGACCTTGCTCATCGTCACCATAAGCCCCGATAATCCCAGTGGCTACGCCGAACCCAACACTCAAGCCTCGAACTGTATTGGCCACACTTCCTCCAGCCATTTTCTTTAATGGAGCCACACTGATATGTGTATCAAGCTCTTTCAGTATGTGCTCTAACTCATCCTTTTGCACCTACAATCATAAAAAAATCCGCTTAGTACAGAATTTCGAATTTCATTCACAATTTGAAATCCAGATTCGGATTCCGGACCATAGGCCAAAGAATTCAAAATATTGCCTAAATCCACATCAAAAACTTGATAATTCGCTCGGATAAAGAATCGAAAGGGAAAGAAAGTGGCATACGGGAATGGAGCCACCACGATCACCGGGAATTTGATCGAGTAGAGACCAGTCGACGGGAGCGACGTTATCGATAAGAGCTGCGGGTTGGAGTCCAAGTACGAGTGGAGCAACGGGGCTCTTGGGCAAGGCCTCAGCTACCATTCTCTGAGATCTCTCTTTTCCTTCGTATGTTCGTGTGTATCACTGTAGTGCAGTCACTCTGTAAGGCCTTGCCCGACTTCCATCCTCAACTTTGTCTCAGTTGTTATATACTGTGTAGATGATGGCCAGGAATAAGAAGAAGAAGGCAGATAATTAGATATTACGATCATACCCTTACATAAAAGTTTTAAGCAATTTTATCTAGACTTTTGAGATAGATTTTTAACTAATCTATGCAAATAATTTTATTAATTAATGATAATGAATTGTAAATTAGAAAGAAATTTATTAATTGAATTTACTAAAGTTATTGGTTTAGAATTACGGAAAATAGCTTAATATAAAAAAGTATAATATGGGTATATAAATGTATTTATTAATTAAATTTACTAAGGTTATTGATTTAGAATTACAACAAATGACTTAATATAAAAAAGTATAATATGGGAAAAATAAGTTATATAAAAGTATTTTATTTTGTATATTAAATATACTTTTACATAAATTTTTTAAGAGAAGGTCTTTTTCTCAGATTTATCTTTACATAAATTTTTTTAAAAAAATCTTTTTCCTAGGTTGTTGTAGGTCATTTGGAGAAATAGGAATAATGTCATCATCCAGGAACAACATTGACCCTTAATCGATTTGGTGACTGAAGCACAATGGGAGATAGAAGGGTGGTTCAAAGTATCTACTAAAAAACAAGTTATAAGACAAGAATCAATAGAAACTATTTTTTTTAACGCGCAAATGAGGATGTACACAAAATTCTTTTCAAAACAGTCTGGAATATAAAAGGGGGTTTCCACGAAGGAGCATGGTGTATCAAGAATGTAAATAACAAGATATCTCTACACTCTAGACACATTTTATGCAACGCCAAATCAGCCATTGAACTTGCATTTAAGGGCCTTGAATGGATACTCAGAAGTATGTTAGATTTAAGGAGGCTAAAAGTGATACTCTATATGGATAACCGCACCCTCTTCCATTGCCTAACTGAGCCTGAAAGGTGGCCAAGGTATACTGCTTGGATACAAAAAATTAAGAACTTGGAGAAAAGGATGGAAAGTTCTAAAATAGTTTACACCAGTAAGAAGGAAAACTTGGAAGCTTTTCTAATAGCTAAGAGTGTGGTAACCCAAAGTAGGTTCAACGATTACATTGGTGGTGGCTGTCCAGATTGGTTAACTGAGATTATTGGGCATCATCATAGCAATAATAGAACAACAACTTGCTTGGAGCCTAATGTCCGACAACATAACTAAGGAACCTTCTCAACAACGCTTAATAAGTAAGCACTTGACTTTTTAAATTTTCCCAATACAGCCGACACAAACGGACCTCAACACCCACATTACTGAAGCAAGGTCCATATACCTCTAGGAAAACAAGCTCAACAATGGCCACCTTTACAGACACCCGAGAGAAAAAAGAGAAAAAAGGGAATTCAAAACATTTTCTGCATATCATTTTTGTCTTACTCCACACCCGCTTCAGAATCTCGATGACTCCATTTCAGCTCCACAAAGTTAATGATTAACCCTTTCCCCTAAATTTCTAGTAATCATTTCTCATTATCCTCCTAAACCAACTAAAGGTTGAATCGTAACCTCTCCCCCTAAACTAGACAATATCTCAGCCGCTTATCTCTCACACTTGGAATATGTGCAAGCTTCTCACCAATTCTAAATGAACTTAGCGCTCTATATCTCGAGTAAGGTTTATGGCGTGCTCTCTTTGTTTAGCAAAAACTCCTCAGGCCACGCTGCATGGAGAATTGGAGGTTTCAAGGCAATTATTACTCTCGGGTACTCCAACAAGCACATAAGGAAGAGCAATCAGTTATTGCTTTACTATTTAAAGGGCAGATGAAGGAAGCACTGGAGCGTCACATCTAAATTAAATAAGGATGAATCACAATCTAAGACAAGCACTGCGGCAGTTTCATTTGGGAAGCAAGGATCCAGCTATCTTCCTAGCGGCTAACACATACTTGACAACGCAAATCAAGAAGAGAAGAAGCCTTGTCGCCAAACCACTAAACAGACGGGAACATAGCACTCAAGAGATGGTGGAAGACCTCCCATCTGTCCAGAATCTGCAGATAGTTGTCAAAGGTAGAATGATTGACAAAGATTACGCACATGTTTTTTTTGAGTCAGAGGAAGATCTAAACGTGGTTTTGAAGATGCAACAAATACTCTACAAGGGCTGGGTCTTGGCACTGGCTAAGTGGGAAGATTATCCGGACTCTGAATTTTTGATAACGGTACCGTTATGGGTGCAAATAACAAACCTTCTGATGCAATACGCTTCGGAAGATGCGGTTACAACCATTGCTAGCTCTTTGGGTGAGGTGCATGAACTTGATCTTCATGAAAACAATGCAACAACTCTGTTCTCTATTAGAGAAAAAATCAAATTCAAGTATGAGAACAAATTGAAGTTTTTCAAGGTGGTTAACTGTGAGAATGCCGATATGTTCCAAGTTAAGCTAGCATATGAACTGGTCTTGCGCTTCTGCTTTACATGCCAAAAGATCACACATAGTACCTGCTTTTTCTCATATGTTCCACAACCTACAGATTATCTCATTAATCTGTTTCCGGTTGGTCTGAACAACAACAATGATTCAGACAACAACTCCTCATCTGACAACATGAAAATTGCCACACAACCACCAACTCCTCCTTTGGTTCCAGATTTCTCTCCGAAAAGCATTAACCCAAACGCAACACCAACAATCACAGTTAACGATGTGATCATGAATAATCATGTGACTTTCATCTTGGACATCAATGCACTACCACAAGCATCAATGAACTTAGAACCACCCCTCAACTCAAGCAATATGGTGGAGTCGTCAAGTGCAGCTGCCAAGCGGAAGAGAAGCACCGACACTAAGGAGGTGCTAGCCATGTTTGAGGTTCAGGAGGATTAAGGTACTACTGTTTTTGATTTTATGTTTAATCTATTTTTACTTTGTTTTGGAAGTTTGCATTGGTCGATCTTTGTTGGATCCTCATGAACACTACTCTAAAAAGTAGCTTTTGTATTAAACTTTTAGGCCCACTGGCCAATTATAATTTATATTATGAGAAAAAAACTAATCTATGCAAATAATTTTATCAATTAATGATAATGAATTGTAAATTAGAAATAAATTTATTAATTGAATTTACTAAGGTTATTAATATAGAATTACGGCAAATGGCTTAATATTAAAAAGTACAATATCGGAAAAATAAGTTATATAAAAGTATTTTATTTTTTAAAATGTAAATTTATATATCAAACAACAAAATGAATCATACAAAAGAGAGTTTTTGAAACATGAGTTTATAATGCAATATTGAACAGAATAAAAAAAATTAAAAGTTCTAACTTCAAACCATCTTTGAAGAAGGTTATGAAGCATGTGAGGATAAACATGATGTATAGAAGAAATCCGGTTGTGAATTGTTTATCTATAGCGCAGACAACACCTACTGTTACATTCCAAGGCTTACCATGAATTCTAGAGTTCCTCTCTCGCGAAATATGATATATAGATCATTGAAAGGTAATGCAAACAAGAACTCGATCCAAATAATTGAACTGAGGACCAATGAGGTTCGTGATAGTGCTGGACCAATTAGGATTGATGGAGTCACCGATTAGTTTGCTGCAAAGGGAAGTCCAAATAGTAAAACTTAATGGACAAACAACGAATAAGTGATCTCTAGATTCATCCAATTCTCCACATAATACACAATGCTGAGTAAAACCCCAAGATCTCATCCTAGAACCCGTGGAAAGCTTATCTTGGACAGCTAACCAAGTGATAAAAGAGTGCCTAGGTATGCATTGAGAGAACCAAACAACTTTAGTAGCATGTTTTCGAATTGATTCCAAGTAGCAAAAGATGAGAAGAAATCCCATAAAATTTCAGGAGAGTGTCTCCTTAAAAAGGTATCGTTGCTAGAATCAGCAATAGGGTCTGAGAGCAAGATATAATATCCAAAACCTAATGAAAACGCCTTGTCACAGTATGGTTTTGCAAAGATAGAATCCACAAAAGCATCAACAATAGAGATATTGAGATCAAGACCAAAATAGTAAGTTCCACAATTACCATATCCATGAGCTTTCCAACACCACACCAATTATCAAACCAGAAATGAGAACTCAAACTAGAATGAACTTTAACCTTAATGAAGGGAAATACCTCACTTCTAACTTGAAGAGTTTTTCCAAACCCATGAACCTTGAGTGTTTTGTCATACATCCCACAAAGAAGCAGTTCAAAGTAAGTATCTCCAAATCCAATCAACTCAAGGCGATTTTGATGAAGAGACAATCCTCTAGATTAGGTGATAACAGAATACCCAAGAGGAGTCTCTTAGTTATCTAGTTCCAAGTCCCCCCTTCATCACGAGGTAGATACAAATCAGACCAATTTATTTTAGCCTTGGTAGTGATATTTGGGGAGCCGGACCAAAACAAATTAGCACACATTATTCATTCTCATCAAGACATTTGTTAGGTAAACGAAAAGTGGTACACCAAAAGTTGGCTGTGCTACAATTCACAGAGCGGATTAATTGTAATATACCAACATAACAAAAGACTTAGTAGCCCAAGAAGTCAATCTTGATCTGATCTTAGAAATAAGAGGGTCATAATCCAAACGAGACATGGACTTGGTGGTAAGAGGAATGCCAAGGTAACTAATTGAAAAAGAGGTAATGGACATACCAACAGTAGATGAAGTGGAAGTAAATGAACTAAAGCCACACCCATCAACAAAAATTGAAGAATTTTCCATATTAATTTGCAGTTCGGACATATTGCTAAACTGTTCCAAAACTGCTAAAATGCCATGAATGGAATGAAGAGAGCCATAAGAAAAAACTAGTATATCATCTGCAAAACTGAGGTGAGTGAGTTTAACAACTTTGCATAAAGGATGATAACCAAAATGAGAGTTTTCAGCATATTGATTAAGGAGTTTTGAGAGCACATTATTGACTATCACATAAATGTAAGGGGTGAGGGAATAACCTTGTCTAACCCCCCACTAGCACTAGAGAAGAAGCCCTCAAGATCACCATCAACTACAACTAAAAAAGACACAGTTGAGATACATAAGTAGATCCGAAGAATGAACAAGTAAGAAAAATACACAACTTTAAGAACATCAACAATAAAATTCCAGCTGATTGTATCAAAAGCTTTGGGAATGTCAAGTTTAAATGCACACCGAGAGGATATGAAGAATTTATGGTAGTCTTTGACTAACTCAGTAGCCAATAAGATATTTTCAAGGAGTAGTTGATTTTTGATGAATGCAGTCTAGGTGGGAGTGATGGCATCATGTAGGATCAACTTAAAGCAAATTGCAACATGCTATGGGTCGCAAATCTTTCATACAGATAACATCCACATGCTTTGGGACTAAAGCAATTGTAGTAACATTGTCTCCTTTAGTAAGAAGTTGAACGAGAAACAAGATTTAATATTACTCATAAAATCACAACCAACAATACTCCACACGACTAAGAAAAATTCCACTAGAATCCCTTTAGAACCTGGAGCCTTATTAGAAGGCATAAAAAACACAACAATAATTTCCTCAGCATTAATAGAAGCAATAAGAAAAGAAGCTAACTCAGTAGAGCATAAGAAATTAATGAGACCGGTCAAATCAGAGTGGGAAACAGGAGGATTCTACTAGAGAAATGAATTGAAGTGATTAACAACTTCACGTTTTCTATCACAAAAATCAGTGAGAACACTACCAGAAGAAGATTAACAATTTCAACCATTTTATCTTAGACTTCTGCTTAAAAAATTGTTCTTCAATGTAGGCAAGCCGGTGCCAACAAAAAGAAGTTTATGAAACAACAGAAAAAGAGTCATTAAAAGGATTTAGTAGAGCAATTTCCTGAGATTTACACAATTCATCAAATGCAGCCTTGGTGCGCAAAAGAATGTTGCCAAATTGAGTTTTATTCAGATTGCGAATTATATGTTTGAGAAGCTTGAGCTTCCGATGGAATAAATGGTGAGTAGCATGTGAGTGAAATAAAGGAGGAAAGGAAGACCAAGATTCAAAAACTTGAGGAAGAAAGAGCTAATGATTTGCAAGAAAGCAAAAGTATTGGCAAGGCCTACGGTTACCCATCACTAGAGCTAGATAAACGGACCAAGCATCTAGAATGATCAGAGGTTCTTTCTGAATCAAACTCTGCATAAGAGTGAGGAAAAGAAGTTAACCAAAAAGAGTTAACTAAGGCTCTATCTAATTTCTTACCAAAGGGTATTCAATCCTTTTAATACTCTAAGTTAAAAGAGAACCAACATAAGGCAGATCTATGAGATCACAAGTGGAGACAAAATTCTGAAAATTTTGCATTCCCAAAGAGTGAATGCGAGAGAAATCAGAGTGCTCAGATGGAGATAAAATTTCATAATAGTCACCAAAAAATCCATGGGAGAGAGAGGTGAGCAAAACTTTCTTTAGAGGCCAACAAATTCTTACAAAGTTCTCGTCTATCCCTTTCACAGTTGGAAGCATAAAATGTTGTCCAATGAAAAAAAACTAGATGCAATAACAGTTATGCCAAAAACCCAAAAGTTTTCCAAGCCGATGAAAATCTTAGTTAGTGAATAATTACCAACCAGGAAGACAAGTATTAAGAATAAAGAGACAATTTGCTTCAATAACCCGAGTCTCAATGTAACAACCAAAAGCAGGAGAAACTTCACCAATCTATTTACCAACTGCAATTTTACCCAAAAAATGAGGTCAATGCTTCCTAGAGGAAGCTTTTGTGGAAGTATTCTCACATTGAGAAAGAGATAGATCTTTGGATCTGGTAGGAGGATTAGAGTCAATTTTTTGTTTTCCTAAGTCTTAGAACGAATACTTTTTCTCTTAGAAGATTCAACAATCTCATTATCACAAGGGATATTTGTCCCTGAAAGAGATACTAAAGATTCAGATTGTAAATTGTTTTCTAGCTCACAGATTTCATCCTCTTCATGAATATCCTCCAACACCTAAAAGCGAGAAAGAGATCCTAAATAAGAAGAGATATTAGGAAGAGAATGGAGACATGAAGATTTGAATTAGAAAGAGTATGAGAGGTACGACCTGGTTTTCTGATGGAGGTCTAGTCGACAGACTTGAGACCAACATGAGATTCCTAAGGAGAACGCTGAATCAATTGATCTCCACCAATAGTTTTAGATGATACCACTAGGGATAACACTTTAGGTACATGAACATAGATCTTAGAGTAGAAATCAACATTTCAGGAACATATTCCACAACTTGAATGATCCACATGAACAAAGGCAACAACTCCCAAAGAAGGAGCTGGAATAGCCGAGACCGATTTTAAAATGAGTGGAAAAAGAACCGTCTTTGGGTAGGTGTCCCCATTTACCACAAGAGTCATATATAGGAGGTAACCAAGGATAAGATATCATGATTTGTGTAGCAGAAAATTTGCCTTCAGCCACATATAATGAAGATGGAAGAACTTTTTCCAGATTCACCTCAAAAGAAACACGAGCAATATCTAACAGTAGACAATTCTCAGTAGAAGAATGAAGTAAACTGGTTTACCAATATGACTTGCAAGGTAATTGATACCTCTATAGGAGAAGAGATTATCAGGAAATGAATGAGATCAACCCAGATAGGAATAGAGAGAAACTTAGGACTTTGAGATGCAGATTCCAGAGACTATTCTTGGACAATCAGAGGCTTTGAGATGCAGATTCCACGAGATCATTATTGGACAATCACAGGCTTTCAACCAATGTGGCAAAACCGCCTGTAAAGGACTCGAGTTCTCGTAGAATCATCATCAATACGAAAGATAACAGAGGTTGGATGAATAAAGGTAACATCAATCTTAAGATATTTTTTAGGATTGTGCCAAATGTGGTTTATTGTAGCATGGACAGTACCAATATGAGGAGCTTCACTAATGAAATGTCCAACCACAAATTTATATTAAAGAGGAGTGGAATGAGCAAGAACATCATCATGTATAATAGCAAGACAACACCATTGGAGATTTCAGGAGCAAGATCAAAAGCTGTAATAGAATTGGTAGATTTACTAGCAGTAGAAAACCAAATCTTGGATTTAGTATTCTTGGCCGGAGAGGAGCCAAAAACAACAAGTAAAGCTGAAAAATAAGGCTCAAAATTCATATCACTAACAATCATAACATAGACAGCCTGAGAAATGTGAGATGAAGAACCCATCGGATTTTGTAATTTGGGAAAGTCTGAGTCAAAGTAAAGAGGAAAATCAGTGGTAATAGAATTCAAATTCATAGCTGGTGCCCATAGGGGTGGAGAAAAGCCGGCCATGGAGGCCAAAAAAGACAGAAATCCCAAACCAATCCAAAACAAATGGAAGAGGAAATCTAATATTAAGGCGAAATCAAATCTCAACGAGCATCACAGAGTAAGTAGAATGACCAAATAAGCCGAAAAGAACAGAGAAAGGAAGCCCAGCTTTGGTGAAAATAGAAATCAAAATATCAGAGAGGATCAAAAAATCAATGTTAGATAGAAGAGGTAAGCACGTGAGGAGCACTCGCTCAACCACTATACATTTTTGATGTAAAATCGAAAAACAAATTGTGATTAATTATTAAAATGTATACTAAAATTTTATTTATAATATATGGTTTTTCTTAGTCGGGTTAGTATATGTGGTTTTTGTGATTGGTTTTGTTGTCAACACTAGGCCACAATTGGGTGGCTCATTAGTCAAGTTCCTATATAATATAGACAATATGACTCGATCCTTAGTTGTATGATGGCGTCTGCCTTCAATAAATTTACCACCTACCACTAGACCAAGATTACTTCATGTTATTGTGATTGGTTTGTTTGAATTGTTTATATTATTAATTATTTGTTTTTAATATGTATGAAAATTTTAAAAAATTTTGTTATAAAGGAGTACAAATTTTAAAGTGAGTATTAGATAAGGTAGCTCTTTATTGATTTCCTTCCTATGATTATTGATTAACTCGTATTATTGTGTGTGTGATAGTGAACAGTTTTTGTTGCCTCTTTCTAGAAAATAAAAATCTAATCTAATTGGGATGTTCAATATCAATGTTGGATTTCGATATAATAGCCTACACATTACACTTTGTGCCGCATATTCCTAAAAAAAAGGATTTGCTGTATGCTACATTTTATCAAACCAAAAGTACTTTACCCTAAAATATTATCATATGGTTATGGCTTTCTTTTGCTTAAGACATTAGCAAATGGTTTTATACCTATTACTTCAAGGAGTCTTATTGTTCTTATAAATTGTTAGTAAATACTAAATACTAGAGTAATATACTCCAAACAAGATGGCTCATTTTTTATATATTGTGAGAAACAATTAGTCCACTAATTGAGATCTAAGAGGGACTATAGAGAATCCACATTGTTCGAATTATTGTAACGACTAGTTGATTTAGATTCCTGCGGAAATGACAACGAAAAGCTAGCAAAAAAATACATATAGAAACAAAGCAGAAATTAACCTTTGACAAAAAGAAAGAGACGAATCATTCTACAAGATTTAATTTTATCTCCAACAAACAAAAAAACAACGACCCAGCAAGCGTAATTCACAGTACCAATAACATCAGCCCCAATAATAATTTTAATTACTTGTTTAAATATATATTATATATTGGATCTCTATTCTTCATTCTTACGTAGCAACATAGGTGCACATGAATGTTGCATAACGCACATTCATCAGACTATTAATCACTTCTCATGTTTCATAGACTTGATTCTTACTAAATTAGCATCCAAAGTTTGATCTACAATATAATTACCTTATAAACCATGAAAAAGTTGAACATATCGGCTTCTCTAGAAGCTATAAATTTGTCTACTCTAGTGCACTCTTTCAGCCATTGTTTAACTAAAGACCAAAACATAACCCCCATGAGAATCTCATACTATAGGGTGTAGACAAGAAATATACCTATGAAAAATTAGTTCACATTGGAAGGACGCTTTGTTTCTTTATTAGGTTGTATGTTGTTAGGTAGGTTAAGCTTTGGTGGAGTTTCTCTCACAATAACAAGCACTGAGTAGAGTTATCTCGAACTCAATTGCATCAAATGGCTTTGCATTCTCTACAACATGAGCTTGTGAAAGGTTTGAGTAGTTTATTGCTCACTCAGAAATAAAAGCAATTTCCTCATCAGTGAGCTTCCTGAGGAACCTTGCTGGGTTTCCTCCCCATACCTGAGTCATTACAGACCAATACGTTAATACAATTTAGATGTGACAGTTGATACTGCTGTTAACAGAATTAAATTAGTCATGATGAGATACAAACACCCCCTGACATTCAAATGCAGGTAAACTATTGGAATTGTATATTGGTTTAATAGAATAATTTACTTGTAAATGAACAAACCGGTTTAATCATTTACAAGTAAATTTATCTATTAAACCAATATACAATCCCTATATGAACCATGCCTAAAAGAACATTTGCACTTTCATCTAATTGACTTCTATTAGGCAATCTATATTTAAGAAGGACAATCAATATAGCCTATGCTGTATAAAGTAGCAGTAGAAGTATATCAGCACATATTGGCAATATGGGGTATGAGTCTTCATGTAATCCGAATTGTTTACGCAATATCATACCTCTCCAGCTAGAATCCTGGTGTTTTGTCGTACAAGTGCACCAGCGGTAACCATGCCATGCATTTTTAACTATGACCCCTTCAAGAAGTGTCGCACCCATCCCAATAAAAGTTTCATCCTCAACAGTACATCCATTTAAAACAGCACTATGACCTATTACATATCTACTTTTAATTTATATCTCAAGTGTTCTTGGAGATGCATGAATAAACAACCGATGGTTACATTGTCTCTAATGGTCATTGGATGCACCTTCCCGCTTAAGTTTGGTTTTGCCAAATACACAAGTGAGTTGTCCTGAATATTAGTTCATGACCCAACACTAGTGTTGTTCACATCCCTTGTGCACAAAAAAGAGAGAACAAGGTTAAACTAAAATACTAACCGGATTAACCATACAATCCCAATGTTTAAATTACAACTTTCTCTACAAAAACATAAATTGTATTTCATTACAATCAAACCTAAGGAAATGCATCACATGAAAAACGAAATAACAATCCAGAATAACTTAAGAATATTTGCTTTAAGGATTTAACTCAAAATAGATATAAGGGAATTTCATATACCCATTAGAATAACAGTCACTACCTTCACGATACACTGTAATAATACTCAAAATAAGGCTACTTCATTAATGCAAGAAAGCTCCACATGGAGAAATCTAATTCATAAGTTAACTATGAAAAAGTGTAAATAATAGATTTATTCGTTGTGTTCTGCTGTGAGAGTTAAGGATACCGAAGTATGTGATATCTCAAACAAAATTTCAGTCACACCATAAGAGATCAAATCAGTCAAACACCAACACTCAATCTTAGTAGCTTGCTCACCTCGTATTACACATCCATACCAAATGAACGATCCTTTGCCAACCTAAACGTCCCTAATAACAGAAGTGCATGACACCACAAAAGCTTCCTTATCCCCAATCGGAGCCTTATCAAATACGTTCATCGGTGTTTGATGCCTCGTGTTTGATGCCTTGATACCACAAAGAAAACCATTACATATAAAAGAATTTAGGTATCATTTAAGTTGCAAAATTCGTAAAAGAGAGTATAATTTAATCCACAGTTTTTTTATAAAAACCAATAAAAGTATCAATTCTAGATCGTAACCTAATCAGAGAAGCTGAGTAACCAAATAAAAGCTCTTCTCTCGTACGAATACAAAATTTGAGTGAAAAACAGAGTAAAACTGAAGCTTACGTTGTTCGTCAAAGCGATTTTTGCCTTGAAGGCGACAACCGAGGAGATGAAGAGCCTGACCGGTCTCACAGATCCAAAAACTGACCGAGTAAAATGCTATGCCAAGGGTCTTCATTGCTCATCACCTGCTTCGATGTCACATTGAACGAGAACTAAAACACTCTACAATGAAGGAAGAAGAAGAATATGGTCTTTTAGCCAAAAAAAATAAAATAAGGCGAATGTGGTTGAAGGTTTAGGAATAAAAAACAAGAGAGAAAATGATATTGAGACGGGAAATCTTGGACTTGGCGAACAAATTACATTGACAATGGTTTAATACGGTTAAAGCTAACCAAAATAATTATAAAACGAACAAAAACTGAACCAATTTAATTTTGGTTTACATTTTTAAGAACTACAATACAATTTTTAGGGGTTGACATATAAAAAAAACCACACCAAGCCGAACCGTAATTAGGTGATTCTGTTTGGTTTTGGTTTTGCTAAAATACCTGCCCGTTTACCATTCTAAAAGTATTTTGCTTTTTGTTCAGTTTATAACTATAAAACTATTTGGATTTTTGGTTTTTTATTAATTAATAAGATATTTATGAAAAATGATAAATAGACTAATAATAGTGGTTGGTGATGGTTATATTATTTACTAGGTATGAGTCTTCTTCTTTTAAATTAAAGTTTTCTTCTGTTTCCTGATTTAAATTTTTTATTTATTTGATTTGACTTCAGTTTGTTTTTAGGAATTTTTATATTTGTTTTTGTGTGTTTTTTTCATGTGTGCCTATTTATTGATTTACTAAACTATGATATAATAGAAAACAATAAAACTAAACCAAACTAAATGAGACCAAATGACTTACAGTGTTTAATATGGTTATTAGATGATGCCATGTGTTGTGCACGATGTGTGTTTTGTGAAACATCAATATGCATTTGTTGTTATTTTTATTTATTTATAATATTTATATATGTTTTTCTTTTGTTTATTTATATTACTTATTTATAATATTTATATATGTTTTCCTTTTGTTGTTTGTTGTGATCTCTTTATCCGATACAACTTCTTTTTGTTCACAATGGCTAACAACATGCATCGTGCTCTTCAAGACCTTAATTTGGGAGTCATGGGAAATCCTTTCCTTCTCCCAACTAAAGTTACCACTCAGGCTGCGGTTAACCACCATTTTTTGATTGTTGGACGTTCAACAATTCCTCGTATACAAAACATATGGTGAATCATCGCATTATTACCATGTTTATAGAGTCAGATGTGCCACATCCAAGGTCGTATTGTGGAAAGTGGTTGTTTCTAGTTTGTTTTCTCCTTAGAGGAAGCAATGGCAATTATCTTGTGCAGAGGTCCTTAATCCTTTCCAGACAGAATGCTTGTCCTTCAACTATGGACTCCTCATAAGAATCCAGAGATACTCAACTCAATTCCTTTTTGGGTGAAAATTCAAGGCATTCCGCTACAGTATTTGACTCTTAAAGTTGTCAACCACATTGGTCGTGCATTAAGGCAGGTTCTTGATAAAGACTACTCGGCAGAGGCTGCAACTCGTGTTGATTTTTATCGAGTGTGTCTGAATTGGGACATAAGACAACCATTACGCTTCCAGCACCAATTTTAGTTTGTTGCAGATGTGAACTTTTTCCTCTGGTTTTGTTATGAGCGCATGCTAACTTCTATGACGTCTGCGGTATCATCACACATGATTCATGATTATGTCTTGTTGTGAATGGTGCTGGAGCTTCTTCATCTGACAGTGATGATAATCAGAGCAGTGATGGTGATTCTCATTGTGCCTCAGGCGTGCATATCAAAGAGATCAGTCCAAAGAATTTGGAGAATCAGGCTCATTTCTCTTATGTCCCTCAGGATAATAACAACAATGTTGATAATGGTTTTATGGATATTTCTGAAGTTTTTTCTGCTTCCTAGGAATGCAAACATTTTGTTGAGGCTGAGATTCACTGGTTCTTGAAAACTTGTTATTCAAGAGTCCTTGGCTGGAGATGCTTCATCTAGCAACAACATCAAAGAAATTCAAGGTTTGATAGTTTCTAAACCACCCAAGGCATTACAACATGTTGAAACTGTCAAGGTCTGGGTGTATACCTGACAGTTCGACGCCTCAGGGAGATTAATCAATAATATCTCCTACACATTCTATGCTTATCAGAAACAAATGAGCAAGACTGTTTTCTTTTTAATAATTTGTTTAGAATTAGGATTTGCAAATTGTGTAATAGTTCCTCCTCAAGGTTTAAGTGCGAGCTTACCAGGATGGTTATTTGTTGGTGATTATGATGAGATTTGTGGTAACCATAGAAGAGGTTGTTCTTTACATGCTAAACGTACATTCTTAGATTTTCGTAGGATGATTTCCACTTGCCAACTTATGGACCAGAACTCTGTTGGTAATAACTTTTCTTAGACGGAAAAATGACATTTTTATGATATGTGGTGTTGTCTGGATAGAGTAATGTCCAATAAGAAATGGTTAAGTCTATTCCCTTTGGCTCAGGTTGAATATTTTCCTTTCAGAGGTTCTGATTATAGGCCGTTGGTTTCCAATTGTAGTAGTATTGTTGGTAATTGTTGGGGTAAATTCTGATATGATTGTCACATGTTTAGTAAAGAAGGCTTTAAGGACTCTGCTATTTATGCTTGGAAAGACTGTGATCATGAAAATTCAGTTGATTCTCGTATAAGATCTTGTCGTAGGTTAATTTCAAATTGGAAGAAAATGAATAAAATAAATGTGGCCGATCAGATTACAGAGCCTTAAATTAAATTGGATTGTGCCTTATCAGGAGGTAATATTTTAACTTCAGAGATTGTTGAGATACACAAAGATTTAAAATGAGTTTACAAAGAGAAGGTTAAATTTTGACACCTTAAAGGTAAGAAGAGATGGTCAACATCTGATAATAGAAATACAAAGTTTTTTTACCTAGTTTCAAAGCAATGCCTTTCATGCAATCGGATCCTATATATAGTAACTAAGAATGGTGAGACTCGGTGTGGTGATCATGAAATTGGTCTTACTCCAGCAGACTATTTTAGTTCATTTTTGTTCAAGCACTTGTGCTCCTAATCAGTTCTACCAAGATGTATTTCAAGGATTTGAAAGTTGAGTTCCTATGGAAGTCAATAAAGCTTTGATCCTACCTATTTCAGAAGATGAGATTTTCAAAGCGGTGCATAATATTGGTGCAGATTGCGCACCTGATCCAAATGGCCTAACATGAGCTTTCTATCATCCATTTTGGCATGAGATAAAGGATGACATTATTCATGAGGTTCATAAGTTCTTTATCAATGGAGAAATTCTACCATGAGTTAATCATACAAATCTTTGTCTCATTCCTAAATGGATTCACCAAAATAGATGAGTGATTTTTGCCCTATTGCATTGTGCAGTGTCCGTTATAAGATTATTTCAAAGATCTTATTAAATTGGCTCAAAACTCATCTTTCTGGTGTCATTAGTGAAGAACAAACAGTCTTTGTACCTGGCAGGAATATCTTAGATAATTTTATCATTGCACAAGATATGCTCCTCTCTCTGAAATCTAGAAAGCGCTTGGCTAAGTCATATATGACAGTCAAGACAAACATATCAAAGGCATATGATAGGATAGAATGGTCGTTTATTCGTGATACAATGAAATATATAGGGTTTTCTAGATTCTGGATACGGTGGTTATGTTGTGTACCGAATCTCTATCCTTTTCTTTTCTTATTAATGGTTCTCCACATGGCTCCTTCTTACCAAGTAGAGCTCTACGTAAAGGAGATCCTCTTTCCTCATATGTCTTTATTCTGTGTGGAAGTTCTCAGCCATCTTATGACAAAAACATCACGAGAAGGAAAATTACGGGTATGAAAATCAGTAATATTGGACATTCAGTTAATCATCTATTATTCGCTGATGATGCACTCTTCTTCTGCCATGCTCATGTGAAATCATGTACCACCATTATGGATATTCTGAAGCATTATGAATGAGCTTCTAGACAAGTGGTTAATTTGAATAAGTCTGCCATTACTTTTGGTTTGAAAGTTCAAGCATCAACTAAGACTCAGCTTAGGCGAATTCTTAATATTCATAATGACGGAGGTTATGGTGGTTATGTAGGACCTCCAGAGCAAACTAGACGGAAAAAGAAAGAAATTTTCAGATTTGTTGTGGAGAAAGTTAAACAATGTACTCAAGGCTAGAAGCATCAATTTCTCTCTGAAGCGGGGAAGGAGATTCTATTGAAGATAATTGCAATGACTTTCCCGGTTTACACAAAGAATTGTTTTAAGCTTCCTGTTAGCACCTGTGAAGAAATTAATAGAGTGCTCACAGAATATTAGTGGAGTAAAGGCTTATCATAGAGGTCAATGTTGTGGATATCTTAGAGACGTATGATTTTATCAAAAAATAAGCGAGGACTTGGATTTCGAGACATTGAAAGTTTCAACAAGGCTTTGTTGGCTAAGCAAGTTGGGCGACTACTTACAAAATCATAAAATTTGGCTGCATGAGTGATTCGATGTCGTTATTACCCACAATCCAATATTATGGAGGTGTGCTTAAGCTCTCGCCCTTCTTTTCTATGGCGATCGTTAATTGCAGAGTGTGACTTATTACAACAAGGTCTTTACTGTCTAGTTGGAGATGGAACTGACATTAAGATATGGTCTGATCCTTGGTTAGCTACCAATCCTCCACGAGCAATGAAATGTCTAATGTCTTCATCTCAGTCTTTACAGAATGTTTCAGACTTATTTCTTCATGATACCAAGAGCTAGAATCGTGATTTCATTACTTTAAACATAGTGCCTGAAGATGTTACAAAAATACTGAAACTCAGAGTGAGTCCATTCCAAAAAGATGATCTAATTGAATGTCATTACAATCGGAATGGTGAATATACTGTCAAATATGGCTATTGGCTTGCAACTCATTTGCCTTTATTAGGTTATATTCGACCGCCTACATGTGCTATTGATATTAAAAAGTCTATTTGGAAACTATACATAGCACCAAAGTTGAAAAATTTCTTCTAGTGCTTTCTCTCACATGCTTTTCCTATTGGTATAGTTCTACAATCACAAAATAACGTTTCTGATGCTCAATGTCGTCGTTGTTGTAAGGAGGATGAATCCTTAGATCATATAATTTTTTATTTTATACAGTTTAAGGCTATTTGGTGGAGTTCTCAAGTTTTTTTCTCAAGGCTTCTTACAAGTTCTTCTAACTTTGAAGATAAGATTCGGATTCTAATTGATTGCCACTTTGACAGTAATCTCTCATCCCTCCAACCACAATTGTCTCTCTGGACTCTGTGGAGAACTTAGTAAAGTCAGAAAAAATTGATGTATCAATGATAAGCAACATACTCGTATAATTCACCTCCTACTTTCTCACAAGCACAACACACTTCACTACAAGAAATTAGACATATTGTGCCATTTATTTTATTTGTTAACATCAGTTTTTAATTGATACAATTGTTATTTACATCACTTATAAAAAAAACTCTTAAAGTGGTGACTCAAATAATTTATTTTAATTTGAGTAATTGATGTAACTATTTTCATCACTTACTAATAATTGATACTAAGTTCTATCACATGTAAAAAATGATGCAAAAATTTGTTCAATCATTAAAATTATTCCAATATTTATATCATTTATACTAATTAATGTTAACTTTGTGTTACTTCTAATAAATGAAGTTATTTTTTTTGTATCACTCAATACAAATGATGTTAGTATTTACATTATTTAAAACAATTGATGTAAATTTTATGTCACTTGATGTTTTTTTGTGTAAATACTGAGCTACACCTGACCGGACTATTAGCCAAATTCCTACATAATATAGGTAGTGAGATTCAATCTCTGGATGTGCAAGTGCACCTACCTTTAGTGGTTACCACCTACTACTAAACTAAATGTCATCTGCATGTCACTTGATGTTAAATATTTATATCATAATTTTCTAACTGATACAATAACTGTATTAGTTATAATTATATATTATTAAAATCTGTTTTACGTATATGAAATGATATTAGAATTGTTTTAAAATTTATTATTAAAATTTTACTATATTTAAAATTTATAGGTTTACAAGAATGTAACAAACTTTAGCTTTTTCATTAAAAAAATTGAAACAAATGAGTATATTAAATCAAATAAAAACAAACAAACGTATATAAAAAATTAAAATAATATTTATTACTAACTAAAAAATAATCAGAACGTAAATTTAGATCACAAAATTTACAAGTAAAGTACACTATGGAATATGTTAAATCAGCTCTTAGCACAATCAGTACTAAAACGAAGGTTCCTAACTAAAAGAGTGGAGGAGAATGGGCAAGGACACTTGTAGATTGGATTGGGAGCAAAAACTAGTTAACTAAGAACAAGAAGAGATGATTGCCGAATTGATATTCTTATTAGGCTTTAGTATGCCAAAAAGTGGATCCCTTTTTCAAAGGATTGTGTCTCTATTTATAGTTTATAGAGGCGGTTACATGTCTAGAAAATAAAGCAAGATTTACAAATTTGTTGACAAGACTGAATCTGTTAAGATTCGTGCTAGATTTGTGGAAGTTATCCATGTCGGAATAGGAAAACTTCCATTTATTGTTTGCTGGTGTGTCATCCGACTTCTCTTCAGCTTTGCAGAACCTTCTGAGATGAGATATTTTGCCGAGTCGAATATATTTTCTGGGTTGAAGACTTAGTGCTTGCAACCGGATTGTTCTTTTGTATTTGACCCTTTGTTTTTAGTGGACCGAAGTAGGATCTTGGATCCACCTCCAACAATTATCCCCCCCAGACTCAGAAAATTCTGATGCCAAATTTTCGAGTCAGAAAGGGTTTTCATCTTCCAGAATCTTTGGTCCACATGTCAGTTTTCCAGTGGGCTAGTCGAACAGTCTCCTTGGTTTGGTATCCGTACTTCTACTATATATTTCTCTAGTTCCTCTCGTATTTTTATTTTCAACCGAATATTACGAGGTAATTCTCTCTCTTCTTTCCCTTTCTATTTTTGTCGAATTGATTTATTTATAAGTGAATACTGTCAAAATGGAAAGAGACAATTCTAGCTCTAGTTCTAGTTCTGAGTTTGCTGACTCTAGTCCTTCTTCGGTTTCTAGTAGTAGCCAAACTCAAGAGGGTGTAAAAATAACTTTTGTAGATAGGCCGGATGAGGGCTTGGGTGACTAGCATGCTAGTCTTGATGTCGGTCTATCCAACATAAATACTAGGAGACTAGATAAATTATTTTTAGCGTGTCTCGAGATGAGGGGTATTGAGATAGCTATTGATCCTAATTCTCGTCCGTGGAATCTCCTAGAGGGTTTCATCGCGATTTAAGACTAGTGGTTCACGGAAACCAAAATCTGGTTTCCAATTCTGGATTTGCTGTCTTGGTATTGTTTTGCCCGACAAATTGATATGTCCAAACTCGGAGCTACTGGAATTGCGAATATCGTTGGGTCTCTGATTCTTGGAAGTGAAGTGGGTGTTAATGTTCAACTCTCTTTTTCGAATAATTGATTGAACTCTGCGAAGCCAAGTCCTCTGAGGGGAACCTTTTTGCTCGTTCGAAATTCGGAAATTGGTTTTTAGATAATTTGACTTCCAAGGTTTTGAAATGGAAAACTCACACTTTTTCATTCGTCCTAAGGATGTCTTTCGTTCGTTCAGACCATTGAAATTTCTTTCTACTTGGACTAGAACTCCTGGTAGATTTCTAGGTGTTTATTTATGCCCTGCTAGATTACTTCTTCCCAATTCTCATCTTGGCTTTTTCTTTCCATAGTGAAATATCGTTCTCAGCTGTCCAACTACCGGGAGCTTCGAGATCGACTTTTTAGTACTCCTAGTCTTGATTGGAAGCTTCTACCTATAGGTCCCTTTCAGAAAATTGCTTCTCGTTATCAGAGATGTAATCTATCACTATTACTTTTTTACATGTTTTGTTTCTCCTTAACTTTTACTGAGTTTTTCTCATTTTCTACGGGTTCTTAACGCTAACATGGGGGTTGATGATTTCAAAATGTCCAGTATCCCAGGCAGTTAGGATGCTGTTCTAGGAAGCAATTTGTCTCCCTCTGGTGGGGCCACTTTTTTTTGATCTTCCGACTCTATCCCAGGGAGGGATTCGGCAATCGTGGCTTTGCCCACTACTACTTCCGAGGCTCTGATTACCAATCGGGAGCCTCAAAATATTGAAATTTTGGCTGTTGAGGTTGTGCCGGTTTCTAAAGCCATGACCAACTTTTCTGAGAAGGTCGGCAAGGGTTCTGCAAAGGATTTGGAGTCTCTCAAATCCTCTTCTGATTCCTCGGCAATTAAAAAGACCGAGAAGAATAAATCGGCTCCTAAGTCTGCCGTTAAAGGTAGCATCCTTCAAAGAACTCTCCTCCTCCTTTCCCTTTTAAAGCGTCTTGATGACGAGATGATTTAGACGTTTGCTTGATAAAACCAGGTCAGGACACTGCGGCTGACTCTTCGCGAAAGAAGGCAGCCAAACGCAAGGAGTCCTCTCTTCCTCCTGAAGTCTCCTTACATTAAAGGAGCAAATTCTCTGGGGATTTTTGTTTTTCATATGCTTTGGAGGAGTTGGCTCCTATCAAGGACTCTGAGCTGGGAGGGGCTGATCTGATGTGCTTCCTCAAGAATACTATTGAGGACCTCCCCCCCTTTCTCCGAGAAGATTAACAAGAAGGAGTACGTCAAAACGGCAAAATCGGCGTTCTGGGTAATTTTGTTTCTTGTTTGTTTTGGTTCCTCTTCACTTGTCTTCAACTTATCATACTGGTTTTTATCTTTTTCTTCCCAATTTATTGCTCAGGTGAACTCGGTTCTTCTTGGGAAGGAGATGATTATGGCTGCTAGCATTGGGATCTATCGTCAGCTTGACGATGTTCTTAAGCAATTTGAGGAGTCTCAGGATGAACTGGCAGAAACAAAGTCCTCTTTATCGATGGTTCAGGCTGATCTATCCTGAGTTACGTCGGAATTTGAGGAGGAACGCTTAAAGTCTGACAAAGAGATTTCTGGTCTTAAGGACGCCTCAAAGTCTGCTACCGACCTTCGAGATGTGGCTTTTTGGGATGCCGAGAAGCATAAGGCTGTGACTGCTTCTCTTCAAGCTGGCACTAGCACTTTTAAAGGTGAGTGTATATATTTCTATTCCTTTGTGATTTTATTGTACTAACTTGCTTCAATCAGCATATATGGACAAGCGCTTCAAAAGGATTTTGGATCGTTTTGACTTCGTGGGTTCCAGTCTGGATAATCATTTGGCATACAGTGTGATGAATGGTTATGACAGCCTCGTGCAGCGCCTATTAAAGGATCAAATCCCGATCAAACCCGAGATCATCATGTTTGGGACTTCAGGTCTTTTGAAGGCTAGGGTGGATGTCGGCAATGAGGAAGTCTTGAATTTGAATCATTATGACTTGATCCTCCGTCTTTAGAGCTCTGTGAGTCCTCTCTCTTGGAGGAGGCGGCTCTGGCTAGAACGAAGTCTTGGCGTTCAGGGCAGACCTGAACGAGGTAGCTGATCCTATAACTGGGGATCGTCCACAGCTTAATATTAGAGATTTTGTAATTGTCTATGTTCCGATTCGGAGTTGCGACTAGCATGGCTCAAACCAAGATATTACTTTTCTAAAAGATTGTCGGGATATATGACTTGACTGAAAAAGAAAAATCTATTGCCGGAACAGCTGGGACTAGCGCCACAGACTAATCCTCTTTCTTTTTCCTTTTTTGCTTTATTTTAAAAACGATGTAATTCTTCCTCCAATGAGAGGAGCTTGTAAAACATTGATTCTTATTTCTTTTATATATCGCTTGCTTATTTTTGGTCAAAAATTTCAAATTTTAGAGATTTTGTGATTTAGGGTCTTTGGCTTTGACTAAACTTTAATTGACTCGTCTTATAATGATGCGAGGTTTAAAATTTCGTACGAGATTGGAAGACTTGGCAGGATTTAGACCTGGCTTAAATAGGAGCAAGACATTAGAGACTTGGTGAGATTTTGACTTGGCTTTTAAATAGGAGCGAGACTTTAGGGATTTGGCGAAATTAAGACTCGGCTTTAAATTGAAGCGAGACTTTAGGGACTTTTTGAGATTAAGACTTGGCTTAAATAGGAGCGAGACTTTAGGGACTCGACTAGATTTAGACTCGGCTTTAAAAAGTAGATGAGTTTTGTCTTTGCCAAAGACCGCTTTGTAATTTGATTCTTATATAAGTTTTATGAGGTTGAGTTTAGTGAGCTTAGAACTCGGTTTTAAAGATAAGGACTAGGCTTTAGTCAAAGATTTTTTTGGGATTTAGACTTGGTGATATTAAATTTTGCGAGATTGAGCTCGGTGATATTAAGATAAGGAATAGAAAATAGTAGAGATTTTCAATGTTAGACTCGATGAATTTTCTGTGGTTTGAACAAGTTTTTCGAGGTTGGGCTCGGTGAGTTTAGAACTTGGCATTTGAGATAAGGACTAGGACTTAGTAGAGATTTTCGATGTTAGACTCAGTGAATTTTTTGTGATTTGAACAAGTTTTTTGAGGTTTGGCTCGTCGAGATTTTAAGACTTGGCTTAAAGATAAATTACGTTTGTTTTTGCAAGAATTTTTCTCGACTTGCAACTTTGGAGGATATAGGGTGTAACATATATATATATATTTGTTTTAGATGCCGACTTTGGGCAAATAAAATTTTTATTGAGTTCTAGCTGGACCTGAAGGCTTCCTACGTATCCCAAAGGGATTAAACCAAGACGTAGTTCTCATCACATAACTAATTAAGTAGACAGAGATGCGTTAAGTAGCACATCTAATTTGCCGAGATGGCGAGCCTTTAATAGTAGTATCGCTTTAGTTTGATGGAGTTACAACTTCGAAGAATCGGTACTCCTTCTATGTTAGCAATCTTGTATACTCCTGACTCTACGACTTCATAGATAATATATGGCCCTTCCCAATTTGCGCCTAGTTTTCTGGCATTGAGTTCAGACGTGTTCTTGAACACTTTTCGAAGTACAAGGTCTCCTACTACAAAGTGTCGTTCGCGTACTTTCTTATTGTAGTACTTTTCGGCTTATTGTTGATAGTTTTGTACTTGAAGAAGTGCCTCGTCGCGCTCTTCTTCTAAGTCATCAATTCTATTTTCCATAGCATTGTTGTTGGCGTCTTCATTCTTGGAAAGACTTCATCGGCGTATATTTGGTACAGTCATCTCGGCTGGAGGCACTTCCTCTATTCCATGAGAAAGAGATAATGGAGTTCGTCCGGTTGATCGCCGAGGGTGTTCTGATGTGACCATAATACGCCTTCCAACTCGGAAGCCCACTTTCTCTTCTTTTCACAGAGTCGCTTCTTTAGACCATCGAGGATCTGTTTGTTCATGACGTTAGCCTGGTTGTTTCCTTGTGGGTTTCATGGTGTTAATTTGCTTACGCGGATATTCCATCTGGTGCAAAAGTTGGTGAATTTTGCCGAGATGAATTAAAATCCGTTATTAGTCATAATCTCGTATGGAAGACCATGTCGGCATATGATATTCTTCCAAAGAAATCTGATCATGTCTTTATCCTTGATCTGAGAATAAGCTTCTGTTTCGACCCACTTTGAGAAGTAGTCAGTCATAACGAGCATGAAACTCTTTTGACGTGATGACGGTAATGGTCTGACTGTATGCATTGCCCATCGCATAAATGTATAAGGCATGATTGCCAATGTTAGCTCCTTGGTTTGAGCGTGAATGATGTGTCCATGCCTCTGGCACTTGTCACACTTGGCGGTGTATTTGGTGCAATCTTTTGCCATAGTCAACCAATAGTAGCCTAGTGTTCTTATCTTCTGAAGAGTGTTCTTCCACTGTTGTGGTTTCCTCCCGCTCTGTCATATGTCTTTTTGATGATCTCGTCGACCTCGTTACCATGAATGCAAGTGAGTAGTACCCCATTTGTACATCTCCGGTAAAGTTTTTTGCCAACTTAGGCATAAAAAGCACACTTGACTTTTAATCGCTGCGCAGCCCATCTGTCTTTTGGCGTTTCACCATCTAGGATGTAAGCGAGGATCTCGTCTCTCCAATCCACCTTTGGTTTGTTGTTTTGTTCAGCGTCTTTCATCTCGAAATCTGATCCTTCTTGGATTTTGTCTATAGCCGAGACAAGTTCTAGATCTCCTTTTGCTAGGCTTATACTTGGGTGATCTATGGTTTCCATTGGGATGATTCATATTTGGATGGGATCTGTTGTGGACGCAAGAGCTGCTAGGGCGTCAACAGATGTGTTCTCGGACCTTGAAATTTTGTTGATCTTAATTCTTAAATCCTTGGTCAATTCTTTAACCACGTGAAGATAGGCTTCCATTCGATCGTTATTTGTGTCGTAACCTCTGTTAACCTAGTTAATGATGAGTTATGAGTCGCAATAGCAATCGATGTCAATAGCTCCGACTTCCTTAGCTAGTTTAACTCTCGCAATTAGAGCCTCGTACTCGGCCTCATTATCTGAAGCTAGGAATGCAAGTTAAAATGACTGCTCTAAGACTTCTCCCGTAGGGATCTCTAGTCGGATGCCTACTCCTGAGTCATGATGTGATGAAGATCCATCCACATATATCTTCCATGTTTGATCCTTGGTCGGGTCTAGAGGTTCTATATCCAGAGATAGCTTGATTATGAAATCGGCTAAGACTTGCGAGTTCGCACTTGTGCGTCCTTTGAACTTCATGTCATACTCGCTCAATTCGATTACCCACTTTGTTAATCGCCCTGACTGATTTGGACTATGCAGTATCGTCTGTAGTGGATGATTTGTTAATACTATAACGGTATCAGACTGGATGTAAGGTCGTAAATTCCTTGCTAACGTAACTATCGCTAGTACAAGCTTCTTTGTAGTCGGATATCGGGACTCAGGTCCATCCAATGACTTGCTGACATAGAAGATTGGGTACTGAGTTCCTCTATCATCTCAAACTAGTACACCACTAATTGCTGAGGTAGAGACTGCGATGTATAAGTATAGTGGTTCTCTGTTTTCTGGTTTGGCGAGTATCGGCGGTGTTGATAGGTACTCTTTTAACTTGGAGAAGGCCTTTTCGCAAATTTCATCCCACTTAGAACTCTTTGTTTCCACGCAATAAGTTGTAGAATGGAAGACACTTATCGGACGAACGCAATATGAAGCGGTTCAAGGTGGCTATTCGACCCATTAGCCTTTGTACTTCTCACTTATTCTTTGGAGAAGGAAATTCTTGAATTGCTGTGACCTACTTTGGATTAGCTTTAATTCCTCTTTGAGTGACTATGTATCCGGGGAATTCTCCTAATGTAACCCCAAAAGTACATTTTGTTGGGTTGAGCTTCATCTGGTATTTGTTCAGAGTCTTGAAGCAAAAAGCTAAATGATTGATGTGATCTTCTGTTTTTAATGACTTCACTAGCATGTCGTAATATATACTTCCATTGTTTTCCCTAGTTGGTCGGCAAATATTTTGTTAATGAGGTTCTGGTAGGTAGCTCCAGCGTTCATCAATTTTAATGGCATCACCTTGTAATAATAAGTACCATGTTCTGTGATGAACGAAGTCTTCTCCATGTTGTCGAGGTGCATCCAAATTTGATTATATCCTGAGAAAGCATCCATGAACGAAAGAAATTCGTTTCCAGCTGTTGCTTCAACGATTCGATCGATATTTGGAAATGGGTAGCTGTCTTTTGGACAAGCTTTGTTGAGATCTGTAAAGTCTACGCAGACTTGCCTTTTTCCATTCTTCTTTAGAACGACTACCGGACTGGCTATCAACTCTGGATATTGAGATTCGGTGATGGACTCGATTTCAATTAGCTTTTTCACCTCTTCAATTACGGCCTTCGTTCTTTCTGGCCCAAGTTTTCTTCTCTTCTGTTTAGTCGGCTTATATGTCGGGTCAACATCTAGCCTATGACTTGTGATTGTCATGTTTATTACACATATGTCACTTGGTACCCATGCAAATGTCGTCACATTCTCTTCAAGAAGCTAAATCAGCTTCTCCTTATTGGCTTGCTCAAGTTGATGCTAATGCTTACACAATTTTGTTGGGTCGGTCAAATAGATGTTGACGAGTTCAACAGTCGATTAGTCTAGCTTCTCGGGAGCATGTGGTTCAGTTAGTACCCTAATTCCTACTGATGCAACGATCATACATTATTTGTTCTTTAACTTTAACTCGGCGATAAAGAAAGTTCTAGCCATCTTCTGATCTCCTTTGAGTGTATATACTCCTTCGTTTGTCAGTATTTTAACACATTGATGATAGCTTGAGGGCATGACTTTCATCGTGTGTATCCAAGGTGTTCTTAGGATCATGTTGTAGATTGGTGGCTTATCTACAACAAGTAGTTTGATCTGTCTCGTAATTCCAGCAACTCGGACTGCTAGCTTCACCGTGCCAATCGAATTGATTGTGCTTCTATCAAATGCGGTCAAGGTCCTATCCACAGGTTTGAGCTGAACATCCAGTAATGCCATCTTATCCAAAGTCTCTTTGAATATAAGATCTACTGAACTCCCAATATCAGTGAGAATTTGTGAAACATCATAGTCGGCAACTCGGAGTTTGATGACTATGGGGTCATTATGCGGGAAACTGACTCCTTTTACACCTCCAGCGGTGAAAGTAATCACCGAATCCACGACGTGCATGCACTCCCTGATGGGCTCTTGGTTGACTGAGGCGACAACCTTTCGCTCGTACTTCTTGATTGAACGAATAGTATTGTCACAAAATTTTAATCCGCCCATGATTACTCCGACAACAACTCGTGGATCACTGGATTCATCATTGTCTCCTATTGGCTTTTGCTGCTTAGTTGCTTCCGAGGTGTCGTTTTTCGGATTTTCCGATTTGAAAGCAGCTTCTTGTTGCTCAGCTTCTTTCTGCTTTTGTGTTTTGTACCTCTGGGTTTGCTCTTCTGAAACCTCCAACTGTTCTTTACTGAATTTCTCAGCAAGGAGTTCTTGCAATTGTTTGCACTTTGCGGTCGAATGACCTGTTTTCTTGTGGAAACCGCAGTACTCGTTCCGATTGTAGGTGTTGTTGAAAGACTTATCACAGGGGCTATTACTCTCCCCACATTGGAAAGCGGTTGCTGAGCTTGTTTTCCCTCTATTATGCTGTCTCGGCTCGTAGCGCCCTTCTCTTGGCTTTTTAGTTGCTGAATTCCTCTGTGTATCTTTTTTCTGCGAGAGGATTTGTTTTTCTTTTACGTACTCTGCGTGTCTTGCTGCTCTGTAAAGAGCATCGAATATTGTATTGGGCATGTTGACGAAGAAATCCCGCTTAAGTGCCTAGGGATTCAATAGCCATGTCGTCACTAACTTTAGCTTTCGTCAGGATGTTTTTGAAGCGTCCAAGATACAACTTCAAAAGCTCATTAAAGCCTTTCATTAAGGATCTCAACTCACCATTCGAGGTATCTTGGTTGATGAATAAGGCGTATTGCTTCATAAAGAACTCGGGAAGTTGGTTAAAGCTTTCAATTAACCCGGCTGGTAGCTTGATGAACCATATCAAGGCGTCTCCGGTCAAATTCTCTATGAAGTGCTGACATTAAGCTGCGTCTTCGTTGTCCATGGTGTAGTTGGTACCATTCATCATGATGTTGAAGGTGCTCATGAATTCTGTCGGGTCCAAATTCTCATCATAGGAGGGGCATCAGAGCCGAAATTCTCTATTTACCGAGACTCTTTTCAGTTGTGGTGCGAATGGCGAGTTCTGTGCGTGAGCTAGGATCCTCCCTGTCTCAGGTGCCGAGATGGTAGCTTGATGGAATTTAACTTTATGTCGTCAATCATCTTCAATACGGTTGTCGCGTCTAACATTGCTTGACCATGTTGTCCAGACGTGCTTGGTATGGCAGAATGATCTTGTACCGAGGTGTTCACTAGCTGTGGACTCGGTAAGTCTCTATATTGTGTTCTTTGAACACTAGCCAACGCTTTCGCGCACGGCCTATTGACCTGTGTAGTCGGGAGACTACCTTCATTTAAACAAGATTTGAGTCTATCGATTCTTTCAGCGTTTCTTCAATCAGAAGCTTCATGCTGTGCGATCAGGTTTCGCATTAAGGTCCCAAGCGTCGGTGATCCTGGTGGTGGTGGTGGAAGATCAGTATCTTCCCGAGTTTCCTGTTTGTTCTCTTCCTGAGTTTGAGTTGAATTCAGGGTTGATCGATTCGTTTAATCGACGTGCTCCTGAGGGAGAGGTTCCCTTCTTTTCGGTGAGCTGATGGTGATTTCTCCTTCAACCATCTTACTTCTCTCAGAGTTTTCTCTTGCTTTTGTGAAGTTGTTTTTCGATATCTTCCCCACAGACGGTGCCAACTATTGGAACCGGTCTTAGCACAATCGGTATAAAACGAAGGTTCCTGATTAAAAGAGTGGAGGAGAATGGGCAAGGACACTTGTAGATTGGATTGAGAGCAAGAGCTAGTTAACAAAGAAAAAGAAAAGATGATTGCCGAATTGATGTTCTTATTAGACTTTAGTATGTCAAAAAGCAGATCCCTTTTCAAAATATTGTGCTTCTATTTTATAGTTTATAGAGGCAGTTACATGTGTAGAAAATAAATGAACATTTACAAATTTGTTAATAAGACTGAATTTGTTAAGGTTCGTGCTAGATTTGTGAAAGTTTTCCATGTCAAAACAAGAAAACTTCCATTTATTGTTTGCTGATGTGTCATCCGACTAATCTTCAGGTTCACGGACCTTCCAAGATGAGAAATTTTGCCGAATCGAATATATTATCCGAGTTGAAGACTTAGTGTTTGCAATCAGGTTATTTTTTTGTATTTGATCCGTTGTTTTCAGTAGACCAAAATATGATCTCGGATCTACCTCCAACAGAATAGGTTAAGAAATATTGTACAATAATATTAACAAAAAAAAATATATATATTGTACAATAAAAAATTATCAGAACCATAAGTTGCAGGTTAGAGTCTCGATTTGTATTTATCCAAGCCATTACACTTAAAAAAACCTGAAAAAGTAAAAAAAAATCCAAAGAGTTCAATACGAGTAGGAAAAAATCATGGGATCAATGATACAATATAGCAATGAACTTTAAAACTTAATTTACAAGGAAAAGGAGACTTTGTTAATATATACATGATACCTTAATATTTGATGGAGTTCTTTCAATTTTCAATTGGTTAAAAGAAAGAGAAATTTTGAGAAATGTCTTTTTAGTGTACCATTTTTTAAAAATGGCCCTTGACATTTATCTTTTCAAAATACCTCTTATTAATACAAAAATGGAAAAAATACCTTCAAAAGAATTGTTATAAAATTTTCCCGCAAAAAATAATTTTCCCGCCAAAATAAAAATTTTCCCTCCAAAATTTTTTATAAGTGCACTTATAAATCGTTACAATATTTTTATAAAACATATTCTAAATTTTTATTAACGCCTTATAAATTTTTATAAACACCTTATAAATTTTATAAGATCTCTTATAAAACCTTATAAATTTTGATAAAGACCTTATAAATTTTTTATAAACACCTTCTCAATTTTTTATACTCTCTTATAAAGCCTTATAAATGATATAAGCTATATATATAAAGCCTTATAAATTTTATAAGGCCTCCTATAAAGCCTTATAAATTTTTATAAGCTCTCTTATAAATTTTTATAAATACCTTATAAGTTTTTATAAGCACCTTATAAATTTTTTATAAACATTTTATCATTTTCATAAGCTCTCTTATATATTTTTGTAAATACCTTATAAATTTTTATAAGCACTTTATAAATTTTTTATAAACACCTTATAAATATTATAAGCTATCTTATAGAAGCTCTATCATAAAGCCTTATAAATTTTATAAGATCTCTTATAAAAGCCTATAAAATTTATAAGCTCTCTTAAAAGACTTATAAATCTTATAAGCTCTCTTATAAAAGATCTTATAAACTCACTTATAAAATTTTTTGGCAGTAAAATATTTTTCGTAAATTGGAAAAAAATTTGGCGGGAAAATTATTTTTCTTTGGCAGGAAAAAAGTTCTTTTTTGGCGGGAATATTTTTTTTTGTGGGAAAAACGTTTGTAAAAAAAATATAAATAATAATCTAAGGGTATTTTGGTCATTTTTCCATAATAAGGGACCTTTTTTAAAAATGTCCAAAAAGTAAAGGTAGTGATGAAAATATCCTCTTTTGAGGGGCATTTTTGTAATTCTTCCTAAAAGAAATCTGTCAAATATTAATAATAACACTTGATTTGAGATTATCAAAGATAATAAAGTAAGGTAATTCACCTAACAATTACAAAAACAATTACTTAAAGAAAACTTACGCGTTGAAATGTGAAATTCTAACTCTTGATCCTTAAGTAGAAAAGTGAGAAAAAGAAAATCAATGGAATGTTATTTTATGAAATATTTGTAGGAGAGATATATAAAGAAGATTGGAGTAAGAGAGGAGAATTCACATAAATTTCTTTTTGATTTGTTAAGGATCCTATCAATAGTATCCTTATCTTATAAGACTATTTACATTGGTTTTGTTTTTCAACACCCTCCACATTATCTCTTTTTCTTCCACATTATCTTCTTTCTCTTTCATCTCAAAATTCAATACTCATTCAATTTTCATTTTCTACAATGGTTTTGTTTGATAAAATTCAACATCATACCCCATTAATATAATTTAATGATATATTTATATTTATATTTCTGTTTTAAATTTTATGGTTATAAATAAATAATTGTAAATAATAAAAATCAAAAATAAAAATAGTCATTTTAAAACAAAAAAAATACAAAACTTAACATACAAATACGATATAATTAATGAAACATACATAATTTAGTACACACATAATCCAAATAAAACACACATAATTGAAAATAAGCAAACAATAAACTAATAAACCACACAAACTTAATAAGTTTATTAACCAGTAAATATTCCGAATTTGCCCATATGTGTTTAACCAGACCATCTTGCAATTCGTGATGTACATTTGAATCACGCAACTTGGATCTATCACGCAAATGATTTGTAAATGCAGGTAGCACTTCGGTCGAGAATGGTTGCGGTGTACTAGACCACTTGCCTCTGATTGATCATACTCGTTCCAATGTTGAACATATGTATCTCGTTAATCCTCAATAATCATATTATGCAATATGATACATGCTCTCATGATGATAGCCAAATCCGTTATGTCCCACATGCAACACATGCAAGCTGGTTCACGGATGATTTTAAATCGAGCTTGTAACACTCCAAATGCACGTTCAATATCCTTCTAACATCCCTCCTGCTGTTGTGCAAACATCTTGTCTGGTTCACTTTGAGGAAGCCTAAAAGATTTGACGAAAGTTGGATAAGAAGGATGGATACCATCAACTAGATAGTAGGCCATATTATACAGACGGTGGTTCACGAGGAAGTTCACTCTTGGAGCCTTTCCCTGTTAAACATATTGATATCGTTCAATGTGCCTAGACATCCAAAAAGGATGTCGGATCCATAGATCATGAGATGCAACTGCCTCAAGAATCCCCGAGTAAATTGACCTTCCCACGCTGTAGGATAATTTTTCCATTCCCAGTGCATACAATCAACACTCCTAATCATCGCTAGGAACCCCCGCTTCTCACTAACATGCAATATCCTCTCTAAGTCATCTTGAGTTGGAGCTCTGAGGTAAACTTGTTCATACAATTTTATGATTACTTTACAAAATCTATGTAAGCATTCCAATGTTGTACTACCTCGAATTTTGATGTATTCATCAACTGCGTCGGTCGCCACACCATACACTAGCATTCGCATGACTGTAGTACATTTTGCTAATGGAGATATACCTTCCTTTTTATTGCATCAACTCTTTGGGTGAAGTAGGTGTCACTGCTTGATAGGTCCCCAACAATCCGAAGGAGAACATGTTTTCACATCTAGAATCGTCGACGAAACATTGCATCTTCATATGTTGGTTGACTAGAAAAGTAGTCGTCAATGAGTCTTCGGTTTGGTGGAATATCATAGTTTGGTACGTTTTGGGGTTGGTTGGAAGATTGATTTTGAAGCTGATAATTGGAAGGAATTTAGTAGTTAAAAGGGTAATTAGAAGAATTTCGGGAGGGGTTATTATTAGGATCCATTTTCTAAAAAATAGATTGATAACAACAATATAGTAGAAAAGATGGTTTTTGTGTGTGTGTTTGAATTGAGTAAAACTAATCTCTATTTATAGAGAATGAAAATTGATGAATTTTGGTATAAATTTTATAAAATATATAAAATATCTTATAAGATAATTGTTCTCAAATGATTGAGGTGAAAAACAAAATTTTGTAATCTCAATAATGAATTACAACACGACATGTGTCTTATTTTATTAAAAAAATAACTGCTAAGAAATTAGAACATGATATGTGACGCTGATGGGTCATTTGCTTCAATTTTCACGGTGTTGAATTTATTCAATACTACTTACTCTACCTCATCAGTAACTCAACCATTGAATCACCGCCATTTTTTTCAACTGTTAAAAAAATTATTCAACATAGCAAAAAAAACAATCATTGTAAATAGTGCAAATGCCGTTATTTTAGACTCGAAAAATGGTTTGATATCCCAATCTGAAACCCTAGAAATTATCTTGACACCTATTTAAAGTGAATTATCTAACGAGACAACAGTCATACTTTTATTATATGAAATACATCAATTATCTTTAATAATATTGTATATATTATTATTTTTTGGTCGGTATATTTTATATATTATTACTGTCACTTATAAACAAACTTCCTTCTTCACATGTCCATTTAGAATGTTTCGTTTTTTATATTATATAAATTCTAAGCATAATCTTTTATCTATTAAATAATATATTTCTTAACAACTTTCTGTTAATCATAAATTAGATTTTAACTTTGGAGTACAGGATAATGTTTTAATTTTTTTAATCTAATGTATTATTCTCTAACAAAGTTTATAGATTTATCTAATGTTAAATGATTTAAAATATTATGTTGATAAGCAAACTACTATACGTCATTAAATTTTAATGAATTGATAAAAACTTGTACGGAAAAGTAATACTGAGAACACGAAAAAACAGACTAAAGAGACTACATCTTATATAATAGCCAAACTGATGAAAGAAAAACTAGATAAAGAGGCTACATCCTATAAACTAATCGAATAGATAAAAGAAGAAATAATTCAAGATAAAATAGATCTAAATAAAATATTTTATGTGAAACACGACCAAATTCATCTTGATCTAGAAATAGAAGAATTAATTTTAACATTCTGGAGAATTTATTGGCCTAATAATTTTTAAATTAGATTTATGTTATTTAATTTTTTATTTCATTTTTATTTTTGATTAATAGAACTTATTTATGGTGTGATTAAAATTTTTACAAGGTAATAAAGTTTTTTTTTTTGTCAACATTGGACCACAACTGGTCGGACAAGATAATAAAGTTTAATATTTAATTATTTAAACCTGTAATAAAATAGAATTAAATCTAATATGGGATTTTGTAAGCATAAGTATAATTGTTTTTTTACGCTTTGTTCCCAATTATATATATATATATATATATTAATGATTTGTATCAAGGATTTTCCAGTTAAAAGTTTATTGCTCAAATAACAATTTTTTTTGTTAACAATATTGGGCACAACTGGCCGGCCTATTAGTCAAGTTCTTGCATAATACAGGCGGTGAGACTCGATACCAGGATGTATAAGTGCGCCTACCATTTAGTGGACTTACACCTGCCACTAGACTAAAAGCCACTTGCGCTCAAATAACAATTTAACCAAGTACTTTTTTGGACGTTTGTTTTGTTTATTAATTTTAGATAAACTATATTTGATTGAGATAATCTATATGTATCAAATTTCAAACCTGAAACTAGTTGACATTATTTTTTTAATTGATGTTAAAAATACAGATTAGATATAAATGATCAGTTGATGTAAATTTATATTTTACGTCCATTGTTTTATAAGTAATATAAATCAACATTAAATTGTATCAATTTTATATGATTGATGTAAAAGATACATTAACAATGTCATTTGTTATAAATAATGTTAAATCACATATAATATATCATTTGTTAATAAGTGATCTATATAGTTTCAATTATGTATATGATATAATTTTAGTGATGCTATATGCATATTTTTTTGTTGTGTTTGTTACATGAATCCCATTGGCCACGCTGCCTGTAGAAATTCTTCCACTATTGCAATGGCAGCTTGGGTAATACATGATCATTATGATGTTTACAAGGAAGCGGGGAAAACTACATGAGTTAATTGTTCATCACCTCTTGAGGCCAAGCTTCAAGCTCTTCTCATGACAATGCAACATCTATGGAGTCGTGGATACCATAAGGTTACTGTGGAAGGTGATAATCAGACTATTATTATCTCCTGCGAGGTGCTCAGCAACACTTTGGCTTGCATAACTAGATCAGAGAAATTAAACATTGGCAGAAACGATTTGGATCTATTGAGTTCAATTGGGTTAAGCGTTCTTCAAAAAAGGCTGCGAGTGTTTTAGTTAAATCATCTTTTGCTATACGTTTTCAAAAATTTCTCTTATGTTCCACCTTGTATTGATTCTATCTTCCATAAGGATTACATTTTCTCAGCTTAATGAAATGGTTCATAATGTTAAAAAAGAAATATATATACATATATATATATATATACATATATATATATATAGTAATCTCAATTGTTCTTACTAATCCGAATATACTTATAAATAATTATATAATATTTTAAAAAAATATTTACGCTTCAAAGCAGAAATAACAAAATTAATTATAATTTTTATATTAACTTGTTGTAACTGGTGATTATATTTTTCACAAACTCTACTTTCACATTGTAATGAATCTTCGGGCCTTACAAAAATTATAAGATTATATAATTGTTTAAGAGGAAACAAAGAATTAAAGAACATTGTGAAGAATAAAGAATTTGGAAATCAGTTCCTTCTTAACAGTATAATGAATTTTATCACCCTACTTAATATATGATTTGATTTGAAAATATTCCAAATGATTTTAGATGCAAATCGATAGAAAATTAGTTACATACCTTAGAATCACAAAAAACTCTCTCAATGGTTTAACTAAATTCTACGCTGAATACCTTCCACAATATTAAAATCTTAATTTTGATTCTGCAATTTTGTTTGCAGTGTTTCAAATTAAAAATTTCAAAAACTGACATGATGAATTCGAGAAAAATGTGAGAGAAATAGTATGAGAATCAGTTGCTGTTTTCATTATGAAATCTAGTATTAGTCATGGAATACTAATCCCTAATCAACTCTAAGATAGAACTAGTTACAGATTATCTCTTATTATATAAACCAAATATTAGGAATCCGTAATGATAATCTTAAACTATATCCAAATATTTGAATATTAACTTGTTATATCGTTATATAAGAGATATGAATATATTTTTCTTTCCCCTTAATAATAATCTCCTAATCTTTGATTTTAACCTTGTTATATGATTATTCATTAAACTATTCATCTATTGAGTTTGTATTTTTTAAACATCTTTTGATATGATTTGTTGTTTAATATTTTGTTAAATATTTAATATTCTTATATATTATTTTCTTCTATTTTGTTTTATATATATATATATATATCAAAAATGTTGATTGAGAATATTATTACTATGAAGAAACAAAAAACTGTTGTAGGATTTATCTTCTTCTCCTAATAACCTTGTTTCGTCAGTATCAAAACTCCTTTTCTCGCTGGTTTTAGGGTTTCTTTGTCCTATCGCCGATTTCTCCACTCTCTTGATCTCTTATTATTCGTCGGGACAGTCACAAAAGTAAGGTCAGATTGTTGTGATACCAAGTTTGTTTTCCTTCAGAAATTATGAAATTAGTGTTTGACTATTGGTTGGCGAGGGGGTAATAGTGGTTATTTAGGAATTGGTACATAGTTATGTGCTACCGAATTATGTGCTAATGACTTTTTTTCTATTGGGGTATTGTACAGATTATACATGTCGATCTATCCTCTTATTATACCTGGAGAAACACGGTAAGCTGCTAGGATGATAAATGTAAACTGCTCGCTTTGTATAATACTAAAGATTAAAATTATGGGCAACACATATGGGATTATTTTGTGGAGTCGTCACTGGGTGTTATTCTTGAATTTGTATAACTGAGTTTTTGTTCAGTGGGAGGACAGTTCTTCACTTTTTGTAGCATGAGTTAGCTATACACAACATGCATGAGTTCTGGATTTTTTCTGGAAAGTAATCCTATGAGATTCTCAACATGAGTTTGAAGCAATAGCAGGTCTTAATTGTAATCCAATAGAGTCTGAAGAAAGATTTGAAGTGGATCACACAAATTTTTGGGTTGAAATGGTAATCTATGTACGTGAAGGACCCTCCTTAGATCAGCTTTGAGGTTTGATGGACTGATGTAAAGATTGGTCCTTACAGAAAAAGAAGATTGTTGGCTAGTTAGTAATTTTAAATTCTATCATTTACGGTAAGAATTATGGTTCAAAACTGGACTTGAACCAAGCAAAGTAGGCTCTAGATCCAGAATGAAAGATATTCATGGGGAAAGGTAAGCTTCTCTAATCTGATGGATTCGAAAAATATGGCTGATCTCAAGAAAAAATCGATCATACTCTATGGGTTTCTTCAGCTATTAAGCATATGGATATTTGAGAATTTTCCGATAAATCTGCCTTTCTATAATCAATCCAAACTTATAATCAATCCAAACGTAATATAATCCATTACACTCCTTTTGCTTAGAGAATCCAGTACTTCTACAACGAATATCTATAATCTATGAATCCATTTCAATTTTGGCATTAACCAAACCGTCGAGATTACACCTACAATAAGACCTATTGCTTTGAAATTAACTGAACGGCTCAATTCCACAAACTTTTTCTTTGCAGCTGTCATTCTTTGTCCACCTTCACAAAGAATTTATTTTGTAGCTCCATTATTTTATTCATCTTCTTCCGCAAATCAGCAACATCTTATTTGAGTTTCTTGCATTTATCATCCACATGTATCACTTCTTCTAAAATAGATTTAATAACCCATTTAAACAAATGCTCATCGTTTTGCTTCTATAACATTCATATCAAATTCTATCAATGCAACATAAAGTTTCATACAACTTAAAATTGGAAACAAACACGATGAGAAACATATAGCTAACCTTCAAACCTACTAAGCATCTGAAGAACCTTCGAAATGGGTTCTCATTTGTCTTCGACGTAAACGTGATGATTCCTTCACCACACCAACACATACTAGGAACACCAGGCTGTGCTTGCCTATGAACTGAACAGCTTGAACCCGATGAGCTCACTCTCCCCTTATAGTAAATCCCTAACCCTAAATTTTTTATGTCAATTTTACTTAAGAACCCTAATTTTCTCCTTCCCAAATTTGTGACCCAGAATGCTTTTACTTTTGACATCTACAAAGAATAATACTACATATTGATTTTTCTAAGCAGACACTCTAAGAAAATCATAGTATCTCTGTTAATACTTAATGAGGAGATGAGAATCTGGTTATTGGCAAAATTTAGTCCGGTTTTTGAAACAAGTTACAATGTAGATCGTAATTATGTAGTCATGTAGGGTGAAAATCTAGTAATTAAATTCTTTCATATAATTCGGTAGCCATAAACCTTGAAAATAATCCTGTAGGCAACTCGGTAGCCACCCCTAAAATTTATTTTGTACACAGAGGTAGTAAATATGTACAGAATAATAGGCTATCTTATAGAATTATTAGTTAACTATGTAACTGAAAAATAATAGCTAAGATAAAGAATTACTACAAATTCGGTACCAAATTTTACAAACTATATACGCTCTCTAATTATGTAATCACTAACATTGTAACTATGTACAGATGTACTAATTCGGTTACATAAATATTATCTCTCTACAGAGTTACAATCTTGGTAAGATAATTACTTACAATGTACATCTAGACTTACTATCTTTATAGTCACTCTGTTTACAAATTGTTGACTCTGGCAAAGTAGGTCAACGAGGTGGCAGAATCCTATTATATAAAGTTGGGTTTCAAAAGTTATTAATCAACAAAATTGGTCCACGTGTCAAATCTAATGATCAAATTTTTTTTTGTATTTATATTTTATCAAAAAAAAAATCAAATCCTATTATATAAAGTTGGGTTTCAAAAGTTACTAATCAACAAGATTTTTCCACATATTAAATTTAAAGATAAAAAATTATTCCATAATTATATTTTATTAAAAAAAGATACAATCAAATCCTAATCCTATTATATAAAGTTGGGTTTCAAATGTTTCTAATCGACGAGATTGTTCCATGTGTCAAATCCAATGATCAAAAAATATTTTGTATTTATATCTTATTAAAAATGAAATAAAATCCTATCCTATTATATAAAGTTAGGTTTCAATAATAACTAATCAACGCGATTATTTTACAAATTGAATCCAACGGTCAATAATTATTTTATATTTCTATTTTACTAAAAAAGATAAAATTAAATTATAATTCTTTTATATAAAGTTTGGTTTTAAAAGTTATTAATGAACAAGATTGTTCCACGTATTAAATTCAATGATCAAAAGTTATTTCATACTTATATTTTATTAAAAAGAGATAAAATCAAATCCTAATATCTATGAAGTTGGGTGTCAAAAGTTACTAATCAACGGATTATTCTACGTATCAAATCCAACGGTCAGAAATTATTCCATATTTATATTTTATTAAAAGAAGATAAAATCCAATCCTAATATATATAAATTTTTATTTCAAAAGTTACTAATCATTAGAAATATTTCATATGTCAATTCAAACGATCAAAAATTGTTCTGTATTTTTATTTTATTTTGAAGAAAAAGATAAAATCAAATCATAGTACTTATAAAGTTAGATTTTAAAAGTTAATAATCAAAGAGATTGTTTCACGTGTTAAATTAGAGTAAAAATGATTTAGTGTAGATTATTGACTAGAGAAAGTATCAATTCTAATTTTAACCTAAACATCTTAGGTTTTAAAAGTTACTAACCAACAAGATTGTTCCACGTGTCAAATTCAACGATCAGAAATTATTTTGTACTTATATTTTATTAAAATGAATGATAAAATAAAATCTTATCCTATTATGTAAATTAGGTTTCAAAAGTGATTAATCAACGGGATTGATCCACATGTTAAATCCAGCGGTATTCAATATTTATATTTCATTAAAAAGAAAAAAATCAAATACTAATCCAGTTATACAAAGTTATGTTTCAAAAGTTACTAATTCTACTATATAAATTTAGGTTTCAAAAGTGACTAATCAACGAGATTGTTCCACATGTTAAATCCAACAATTTAAAATTATTCTGTACTTATATTTTATGAAAAAGATTAAATCAAATCCTAATCTTATTATATAAAGTTGGATATCAAAAGTTACTAACCAACAAGAAGGTTTCACGTATCAAATCTAACAAATAAGAATTATTTTGTATTTATATTTTATAAAAAAATCGTATCCTAATATATAAAGTTAGGTTTCAAAAGTGACTAATCTACGAGATTGTTCGATATGTTAAATTTGATGATAAAAAAATTATTCTATATTTATATTTTATAAAAAAAGAAAAACTCAAATCCTAATCCTATTATAGAAAGTTGTGTTTCAAAAATTAGTAATCAATGAGATTATTCCATATGTCAAATCCAATGATATAAAATTATTTTGTATTTATATTTTATTTAAAAAAGGGACAAAATCAAATCATAATATCTATGAGTTGGGTTTTAAAAGTTACTAATCAACATGATTCTTCTACGTTTCAAACCTGTTGGAACCGGTCTTAGCACAAACGGTACTAAAATGAATGTTCCTGATTAAAAGAGTGGGAGAGAATAGGCAAGGACACTTGTAGATTGGAGTTGGAGTAAGAGTTAGTTAGCTAAAAACAAGAAGAGATAATTGCTGACTTGGTGTTCATATTAAGATTAAAGTATGTCAAAAAGCGGATCCTTTTTTAAAGGATTGTGCCTCTATTTATAGTTTATAGAGGCGGTTACATGTGTAAAAAATAAAGTGAGATTTGCAATTCTTTTGATAAGAATGAATCTATTAAGATTCATGCTAGATTTGTGGAAATTTTCCATGTCGAAACAGGAAAATTTCCATTTCTTTGTTTATCCCACTTCTCTTCAGGTTTGTGGAACCTTCCAAGACAAGACTTTTTCTGAGTCGAATATATTATCCGAGTTGGAGAGTTAGTGCTTCCAACTGGGTTGTTCTTTTGTACTCGACCCGTTGTTTTCAATGGACCGAAGTAGGATCTCAGATCCACTTCCAACAATTGTCTCCCCAGACTCGAAAATTTTGGTGCCAAATTTCCGAGTCTGAAGGTTTTTCATCTTCCAAAATCTTCGGTCCACGTGTTAGTTTGTGAATGGGCTAGTCGAACAGCCACCTTGGTTTAATGCGAATCATCATCATTACCATGTGGCATCGCTTCGATCTCCCCCCGCTTAGTTATTGTTACTGTTTTGCGTCGCTTTGGATTCCAGTGATTTCTTATCACTACCGTGCTTCTTCTTCTTTTACCATTCACTTTTAATATGCGCAATCTTTTTTAGCGATTTTTGACTTTGTTTCTTAAGTCTTTTGTCTTCAAGCTCTTTCAAATTTCTCTAACTTCTTTTTCTCCATTCTTTTTCAAACAATGGGTCTCGATGATTTTAAGCTTCCAAATATTGAAGCCGATGTAAACCCCGCACTTGAGAGTTTGGATGTTCGGTCTCAGTTGCTCCGTCTTGGGACATTGCTGAAATCCTGTCATATTCTAGTCATGGAGATTTGCGCACTGCAAAACGCGTGAGAGATGATGCGCCGTTAAGGATCGGCTCTCCAAGAGGAGACGGTAGGAGTGGTTCTGCGAGTACTTCTCATGGAAGGGGTGGGGGTATCCCTGACTTCCGATTCACCCATAACCACACAAGTCTGAGTCCAATTTTAGACTTCTGGTCTGCGTGTGTTGGCTTAATGAGCCAGATTAGAACCTCGCTGGAGCGTCTCCCTTTTTTGGATCAGATGAAGAACTATGAGGAGTATGAAGACGCTTCTTACTTGCTGTTTCGGGTTTGTATTAACTTCTAACTGTTGCTTCGTGTTATCATATTGTTTCTCGTTTGTAACTGTTTGTTTTTCCCAATGTCTTTGCAGTTTATTGCTTGCCTGAATATCATTATGCTAGAACGAGAGAGCTCTGTTGCTAACCCGGAGAGCACTTCTCAGAGGAACACGTCCATCCGAGTTGCTGGAAATTATCTTGAGGTGGCCGAACTTTAGTCTAAGCTCTCTGAGGCCAACAAGGAACTCGTTTGTGTCAAGGACAAGTTTAAGTTGAGTTTGAGAACATCCTCAAGTTGGTTGTAAGAAATGGGGCTTTGTCGGAGTCACTTGAATATGCTGACTCTGATTCGGGTGCCGCATTCAAGTCTGCTGAGAAAGCCAGCGACGAAATTCTGAAGCTGTGTGCCGAGTTGGACTCTATGAGGGGGGAATTTGATTCTCGACTTTGTCAGGTCTTGACGGTTGAGAACTTGAGGGTTTTCAAGGTTCTTGGCGAACAACTGTCTGACTGTTTTGGTCGAATTGCTGCTCGGTTTAATGACCTAGACAGGAACTTTAAGGTCTATTTGTCGTACGCCCAGTTTATTAGGTCGACAAATGTTCTCCAATTGCTTTCCACTCGGGGAGTCGACATCCCTCCAATGGTCACCGACTTGATAACCGCCAAGATACACGAGTTTAAGGAACTCGTCGATAGGGAGAGCTTGATGCCGCTACTTCCGGGAGACTTGGTCGTCTTGTTTTCAAAGTGGGAAAAGCCTCCAACGCTGGTGAAAGTGGACTCCCAAAAGCACCATGATTTTTTGGGGCTTTGTCGTAGTCTTTTCTTGTAATCGCCGCTAGGGTTCTTTTAAAAGTTGCACATACTTTTGTACTTGGTACATTTTTTGTAAATATTTTTCCTGTGTAAATGAAAATTTATAAGTTGTTATGAATTTTTCTTTTCGATTATGACTTATATTTTAGCTGAATTTTCAAACGATTGACTTGAAATTATACGAGTTCCAGTTCCCAAAGTCCTTTTCTTGTTTTTGCGCATTTAGTCAAGTTTGTTCCCTCGTTAGAGAGTTTGATCTCGTTTTAGCTTAGGAAGAAAAATTTTATTTATGCGGCTTTTAAAGCTGAGATTTTAAGACTCAGTTTAAAGTTAAAGAAGTTTGGACTCGAAAACTGTATTCGTAAAACTTTATTTAAGGAATTTCTGATTATCTGTACAGAAATCATGTTCTGTCTTTGTTTGAGACTTTTCATCTCATAATTCTATACAAAGTTATGCTTTGTCTTTTACAGAAAATTGATCTCGAGACTCTGTATGGAACTATGTTCCGTTGTTTTTTGAGATTTTAATCTCGGCAAATCTATACAAAGCTATGATTTGTCTTTTGACGAGAATTAATCTCGTTAATATGTATGAAACTATGTTCCATCATTCGTTTGTGAGAATTTAATCTTGGCAAATCTGTACAAAGCTATGTTTTGTCTTTTGATAAGAATTGATCTCGCTAATATGTACGGAAGTATGTTCCGTTGTTTTGCGAGAATTTAATCTCGATAGTTCTATACAAAGCTTACTTTGTTTTTTTGGTAGAATTAGATTCTCGTCGATGCTACGAGAGTTTAGTCTCGTAATAGTCAAGTACTGTATCTGAGCTTTGATTAGGAGTAAGAATTTGGTTCTTGTATCAGTTTTTCGAGGTTGAGTTTGCCGAGTTTTGAACATGGATGTAAATATAAGGACTAGGCCTTAATCAGAGATTTTTGAGATTAGACTCGGTGATGTTAAGTTTTTTGAGATTGAGCTTGGCGAGTTTAGAACTCGGCATGAAAGATAAGGACTAGGCCTTAGTTAGAGATTCTTGAGGTTAGACTCGATGAAGTTTTTCGAGATTGGGCTTGGCGAGATTTTAAGACTCGGCTTAAGGATAAATTGTGTTTGACTTCCCAAGAATATATCTTGACTTACGAATTTTGTGAATATATGGTGTAACCCTCTTTTTCTAAGATGCCAACTAGGGGAAAATAGATATTTTGTAGAGTTCTAGCTGGACCCGAAGGCTACCTACGTACCCCAAAGAGATCAAGCAAAGACGTAGTTCTCATTACATAATTAATTAAGTAGATAGAGATGCATTAAGTAACGCATCTAATTCACCAATTTGGTGAGCCTTTAGTAGTAGTATCGCTTCAGGTTGATGGAGTTCCAACTTCGAGGAATCGGTTCTCCTTCTGTGTTAGCGATCTTGTAGACTCATGGCTTTACGACTTCAAATATGATGTACGACCCTTCCAATTTTTGCCGTGTTCTCGGACACTTTTTGAAGTAAGAGGTCTCCAACTGCAAAGTGTCATACGTGTACTTTCTTACTGTAGTACTTTGCGGCTTGTTGCTTATAGTTTTGTACTTGAAGATATGCTTTGTCACGTTCTTCTTCTAAGTCGTCAATGCTATTTTCCATAGCACTATTATTAGTTTCTTCATTCTCGGGAAGACTTTCTTGGCGTAGAGTTGGCACAACTATCTTGGCTAGAGCCATTGCCTCCATTCCATGAGAAAGAATGGAGTTTGTCCAGTCGGTCGCCGAGGTGTGGTCCTGTGTGACCATTATACACTCTCCAACTCGGAAGACAAACTTCCCATCTTCTCGGAGAGTCATTTCTTTAGACCATCGAGGATTTGTTTACTCGTGGCTTCAGCTTGATCGTTTCCTTGTGGGCTACGCTGCATTGATTTGCTTACACAGATATTCAATCTGGCGCAAAAGGTGATGAATTTCGCCGAAAAGAATTGGGATCCATTATGAGTGAAGATCTTGTATGGTAGACCATGTCGGGAGATAATACTTTTCCACACGAATTTGATCACGTCTCTGCTGCTTCGACCCACTTTGAGAAGTAGTCGGTCATAACGAGCATGAACCTCTTTTTCCATGATGATGGTAATTGCCCGACTATATCTATTACCGATCACATAATTGATAAGGCATGATTGTTGAGGTTAGCTCCTCTGTTGAAGCGTGAATGATGTGTCTATGTCTCTGGCACTTGTCACACTTAGCAGCGTATTCGGCGTAATCTTTTGCCATAGTTGGCCAATAGTAGCCAAGTATTCTGATCTTTTGAACGAGTGTTCTTCCGCTATTATGGTTTCCACCCGCTCCATTGAGCGTCTTTTTGATGATCTCATCGACCTCATCATCGTGAACACGAGTGAGCAGTAGTTCGTTCGTACTTCTTTGGTCAAGTTTTTCGCCGACTTGGGTGTAAAAAGCACACCTGGCTTTTAAACGGCGGGCAGCCCATCTGTCCTCTGGTGTTTTGCGGTCTAGAATGTACACAAGGATCTCGTCTCGCCAATCTACCTTTGGTTTGTTATTCTGTTCAGCATCTGCCATCTTGGAATTTAATTCTTCTCGGGCTTTGTCTATAGCCAAAACGAGATTGAGATCTGCCTTGGGTAGGTTTATACTTGGACGATCTATACTTTCTACTGGGATGATTTGTCTTTGAATAGGGTCTGTCGTGGATGCAAGAGCTGCTAGGGCATTGGTAGATGTGTTCTTGGACCTTGAGATTTTGTTGATCCTAAATCTCAAGCCCTTGGTCAATTCCTTAACCAAGTTAAGGTAGGCTTACATACCATCATTCTTTGTGTCATAACCTCTGTTAATCTGGTTAATAATGAGTTGGGAGTCACAATAGCAATCGATATCAGTAGCTCCAACTTCCTTAGCTAGTTTGATCCCCGTGATTAATGCCTTTTTTTTTCTGCCTTGTTATTTGAAGCCAAGAATGCAAGTCGGAATGACTGTTCTAGGACTTCTCACGTAGGGCTCTCTACTCAGACACCTACTCCTGAACTGTGTTGTGATTATCCATCCACATATATCTTCCATGTTTGATCTTTGACCGACTCTAGAGGTTCTAGATCTGGAGATAGCTCAATTAAGAAATCAGCTAGTACTTGCGATTTCGCACTTGTGCGTCCTTTGAACTCGATGTCATACTCACCCAATTTGATTGCCCACTTTGTTAGTCGCCCTGACTGGTTTGAACTATGCAGTATCATTCGCAGTGGATGATTCGTCAATACAATAACGGTATGAGACTAGACTCGATAGTCGAGACTCGGTTCATCTAACAATTTGGTGAGATAGAAGATCGGGTACTGAGTTCCTCTGTCATCTTGAACTATTACACTGCTTATTGCCGAAGTAGAAACTGTAATGTATAAATATAGTGGTTCTCCATTTTCTGGTTTGGCGAGGATCGGCGGTGTAAAAGGTACTTTTTCAACTCCAAAAAAACCTTTTCACAGGTTTCATCCCACTTGAATTCCTCGGTTGAGCACGATATGAAGTGGTTAAAGGCGGCTATTTAGCCCGTTAGCCTTTGTACTTCTCACTTTTTCTTTGGAGAAGGAAATTCTTGGATTGTCGTAACTTGCTTCGGATTGGCTTTGATTACTCTTTGAGTGACTATATATCCAAGGAATTCTCCCGATGTAACCCCAAAAGTACATTTTACTGGGTTGAGCTTCATCTGATATTCATTCAGAGTCTTGAAGCAACAAGCTAAATGATCGATATGATCTTCCACTTTGAACGACTTTACCAGCATGTCGTCTATATACACTTTCATTTTTTGCCCGAGTTGGTCGGCAAACATTTTGTATACGAGGTGTTGTAGGTTGCTCCAACATTTTTTAGGCCAAATGGCATTACTTTGTAGCAATAAGTTGCTCGCTCCGTGATGAAAAAAGTTTTCTACATGTCGTCAAGGTGCATCCGAAACTGATTATACCCCGAGAAATCATCCATGAACGAAAGAAGTTCTTTTCCAGCGGTTTCCTTGATGATTCGATCAATATTCAGCAACGGGTAGCTGTCCTTTGGACATGCTTTGTTGAGATCAGTAAAGTCTACACAGACTTGCCATTTATCATTCTTCTTCAGAACGACTACCGGGTTGTCTAGCCATTCAAGATATTGAATTTTGGTGATGGACCCAATTTCAATCAGTTTTTTGACCTATTCAATTATGGCATTTGTTCACTCTGGCCGAGCTTTCTTCTTTTTTGTTTAATTGGATTATATGTTGGATCGACATTTAGCCTCGGACTTGTAATTGCCGGGTTGATCCCAGGTATATTGCTTGGTGCCCATGCGAATGTTGTTACATTCTCTTCAAAGGAGCTGAATCAGCTTCTCCTTGGATTGGCTTGCTTAAGTCAACGCCAATGCTTACGCATTTTGACGAGTTAGTCAATTCTTCATTGACAAGTTCAACAGTCAATCGGTCAGGATTCTCGGGAGTAGGCAGCTCGGATAGTGCTCTGCTTCCTACTGACTTAGCAATCATGCATGATTTGTTCCTTAACTTTAACTCGGCAATGAAGCAATTCTTGCCATCTTCTGATCTCCTTGAGTGTATAGACTCTTTCATTTGTTGGGATTTTAACACATTGATGATAGCTTGAGGGCACAACTTTCATCGTGTGTATCCATGGTGGTCCTAGGATCATGTTGTAGATTTAGGGCTTATCTACAATGAGTAGCTTGATCCATCTTGTAATTCCAGCAACTCGGACTGCTAGCTTCACCGTTCCGATCACATTGATTTTACTTCCATCTAATGCGGTTAAGGTCCTATCCACAGGTTCAAGCTTAACATCCGGTAGTGCCATTTTATCCAAAGTCTCTTTGAATATGAGGTCTACTGAACTCCCAGTATCGATGAGAATTTGTGAAATATTACAGTCAGCAACTCGGAGTTTGACAATTATGGGGTCGTTATGCGGGAAGCTCACTCCTTTAACATCTTCGACGGTAAAAGTGATTGCCGAATCAACTACGTGCATGCACTTCCTTATGGGCTCCAGGTTAACTGAAGCAACAATCTTCTGGTCGTATTTCTTGATTGAACGAATGGTATCGTCACAAAATTGTAATATGCCTATGATTATACCAACAACAACTCGTGGATCGCCAGATCCGTCATTTTCTCCTATTGGCTTTTGCCGCTTAGTCGCCTGTGAAATGTCATATTTCAGGTTTGCTGATTTGAAAGCAGTTTCTCGTAGCTCGGCTTCTTTCTGCTTTTGCGCTTTGTATCTTTCAGTTTCCTCTTCCGAAACCTCCAACTCTCCTTTATTGAATTTCTCAGCAAGGAACTTTTGCACCTGTTTGCACTTTGCGGTCAAATGACCTCTTTTTTATGGAACCCGCAATATTCGTTCTGGTTGTAGGTGTTGTTGAATGACTTATTGTGGGGGCTGCTATTCTCCCCAACTCGGAAAGCGGTTGCCAAGTTTGCTTTTCCTCTACTATATTGTCTTAGCTTGTAGTGCCCTTCTCTCGGCTCTTTGGTTCCCGAGTTCCGCTGCGTATCTTGATTCTACAAGAGGATTTGCTTTTCCTCTACGTACTCTGCATGTCTCACTGCTCTGGAAAGAGCATCAGAGATTTTATTGGGTCTATTAATGAAAAGGTCTTGTTTAAGTGTCTCATTGGTCACCATTCCAGTTCGGAGGGCTTCAATAGCCATGTCATCAGTGACTTTAACTTTTGTTAGGATCTTTTTGAAGCATCCGAGGTATGACTTCAAGGGCTCATCAAAGCCTTGCCTTAAGTATCTCAACTCAGTAGTCGAGGTATCCTGGTTGACGAATAAAGTGTACTTCATAAATAACTTGGCAAGTTGGTGAAAGCTTTCGATTGACCCGGCGGGCAACTTGGTGAACCATACCAAGGCATCTCCGGTCAAATTCTTTGCGAAGTGCTAACAAAAAGCTTCGTCTTCATTGTCCATGGTGTATTTGGTCCCGTTCATCATGACATTGAAGGCGCTCATAAATTCTACCAAGTCTGAGTTCCCATCATAGGAGGGGCATCAGAGCCGCAATCCTCTGTTTACCAAGATTCTTCTCAACCTTGGTGCGAATGGCGAGTTCTGTGCGTGAGCTAGGATCCTTCCCATCTCAGGTGCCAAGCTGGTAGCTTGATGGAATTTTGACCTCATGTCATCCATCATCTTCAGTACGGTTGCAGCGTCTAGCGTTGCTAGACCATGTTTTCCGGGTATGCTCCGTATTGCGGAATGATCTTGTACCAAGGTATTCACAGGCTGTGGACTTGGTGCATCTCTAAATAGTTTTCTTTGAACACTATCCAATGCTTCTGTGCACGGCCTATTGACTTGTGTAATCGGGAGACTACTTTCTTTCAAACGAGATTCGAGTCTTTGAATCTTTCAGTGTTTCTACGATCAGAAGCTTCATGTTGTGCGATAAGGTTTCGCACTAAGGTTTCGACTGTCGGTGATCCTTGTGGTGGCGGTGAAAGATGAGTATCTTTTCGAGTTTCCTGTTGGTTCTCCTCCTGAGTTTGGGTCAAATTCAGGGTTGACCCATTCGCTAAGTCGACGTGCTCTTGAGGGAGAGGTTCACACCTTTTTGGCGAGCTGATGGTGATTTCGCCTTCGACCATCTTTCTTCTCTCGTAGTTTTCTCTTACTTTTGTGAAGATGTCCTTTGATATCTTCCCCACATATGGCACCAATTGTTGGATCGGTCTTAACACAAACGGTACTAAAACAAGGTTCCTGATTAAAAGAGTGGGAGAGAATAGGCAATGATACTTGTGGATTAGATTTGAAGCAAGAGCTAATTAGCTAAGAACAAGAGATGATTGCTGACTTGGTGTTCTTATTAAGATTAGAGTATTCCAAATGCGGATCCTTTTTTCAAATAATTGTGCCTCTATTTATAGTTTATAGAGGTGGTTACATGTGTAGAAAATTTGCAATTCTTTTGATAAGACTGAATCTGCTAAGATTCATGCTAGATTTGTGGAAATTTTCTATGTCGGGACAGGAAAATTTCCATTTCTTTGTTTTGCTGACGTGTCATCCGACTTCTCTTCAGGTTTGTAGAACCTTCCGAGATGAAACTTTTGCCGAGTCGAATATATTATCCGAGTTGGAGAGTTAGTTCTTGCAACTCGGTTGTTCTTTTGTATTCGACCTGTTGTTTTTGGTGGACCGCAGTAAGATCACGGATCCACCTCCAACAAAACCCAACGATCAAAAATTATTCCATATTTATATTTTATTAAAAAAAGATAACATCAAATCCTAATATACATAAGTTTGGTTTCGAAAGTTACCAATCAACTGGATTTTTTCATATATCAAATCCAACGATCAAAATCTATTATATATTTTTATTTTATTATAAAAAACAAATCCGAATATCTATAAAATTGGGGTTTAAAAGTTACTAATTAATGGGATTGTATTACGTGTCAAATTGGAGTAAAAAATGATTTAGTGAAGATTATTAGTTAAAAAAGTGTTTAGCTATATTTTAACCTAAACAATTATCACAAAATAGAGTCAAAGTTTTGATTTAGTGTATGTTATTGTCATAGAATAATTTTAACTAAAGTTTTTAATTAAAAGAAATAACAATCATTGATCAAAACTAAAATATGTAAATATTAGTTTAACTTATAATTCATTTATTTATTTTTTAAACATTTTTGTTGAATAAATATATAATTTCCAGAAATATGATTATAATATCGTATATGTTAAGTTTGATTTCAATAATAATCACTGCATCGTACGGGTCAATATCTAGTTGTAATTATTTTATTCTCACCAAATCTCATTAAAGATATATTTGCATTATTTGGCCAACAATTTTGGGGAAAAAAAAGATCTAACTAAAAATATTTGCATTGGTAGTCTCTCTCTAAAAAACTAATAATAGATTATTAAATAATAATTTTTTTATCAAAAGAGCCTTTCAAAATTCTTGGAATTCCTATCCATAGTTTCTCATTTGAAATTAGTTTCTCATTTGAAAGACTATAGATGTGAGTTATAAGAATTAGGAGACACTCTCTTAACAAAAATTTGATATCTAATATTTTATTATTATCTTATTTTTGAGAGATTCTTGTAAGAGACTACTAATGGAGATGCTCCGAATTAGTCCTCGCATTCGGTTCTTCGGTTCGATTCTATTAGTTTTTGATTCTGAAAAAGTGGCTCGCTTATGTTTTGGCTATGGTTCTTTCAGTTCTGAACTTGAGATAACCAATGGATACCTATTCAAATTTGCTTTGGTTCTTTTGGGTAATTATTCGGTTCTCAGTTCTCTACCTATTCGGTTCTGATTCTTTTGGTTCTTGAATTTAGAAACTGTTAGGTTATTTAACCGGTTTCAGTTCGGTTTGGTTCCTTGTATTTTGGGTCGGTTTGTAAAGATACCCAGTTAGATTGGGCCCATTAAAGTGAACAGACCCAATAAGGGCAAGCTCAAGAGCAAAAAAAAGAAAGGAAATAATCCCGAATCAAAATAATTAATGCAAGATCATCCAAGTTAAAAGAGGGGCGAGGTTGTCAAAAGTAAGAAAGTAAACGTCGGACTCGTCAGCATTAAATGAAAATCGATACGAAGAAGCGTGATTAACAGACGAGGCAAAGATAAAGCCAGAGACGAACTCACTTAAAGGCATCTCGATATTAGCTAAAATAACCTAGTACTAGAATATTCCCACTCTTTTTCTCTTGTAAAATCTTGGAGAATCTTTAAATAAGAATTTGAGGATCAACAAATATGCTCCGTCTGTGGGGATAGAACACATAAGCTACGTGATCTTTTAAGCTTACAGCAAGTACAAGACAAATTTACCAATTATGAGGGATTTAGGCGCACTGAGCAACCCATATTCATCGGCGTTCAACACAAACGAATCAAGCAAAGGGCAAGAAAGACTCGATGTGACTTATGGAAAGGTGAGTAACGTTCCAACACCTATGCCGGAGGCAACAACATATCAACGAATATTGTGAACCATCGCAGAATTGCGTGTAATGGCTAACACTGCAGCAGAACAAGTTCGACAAAGCGACCTCCGTAATTAGAAGTTGCAAGCTTGAATTCAGCACCACGAGGAGGAATTCAGAAAATAGCTTTCAGAACTCTGAGCCACTGTCCTAGGACCTGAAAACAAAAAATAGACCCCGCTGGAAGAACTAAATCCACCATATGAGATTCTTCGAGGAGCGCGAACATCGACAGCTCGAGAAAGAGGGACTGGCCAAGTCGTGTGGGCAGATCCCGTGGTTTAGGAGTGAAATAGCGAATCTCTGTCCCAGCCCGTGATGCTGGACGACATGACAAGCAACAATAACAAACTACAAAGTTTAAGGGACAGTCTATCTCAAGCAGAGGCTATATGTCAAGGACCGAATGAAATACGATGCGCAATGTTTCCTGAACAAGAGACACATAACAATCACCAGATGGAGAGCATGCTAGAAATCAATAAGCTCTGGAAGATGATGGCTAAAACTCAGCAAGAGTACGCCAGTATACATTCTGAGCTGCACCAGGCAGTATCGACAACTCTAGAGATTAAATGCGTAATAAAACAAACTTGCCATACTCCTTTTACAAATTTCAAATGCAAGGATTCGAGAAATCAATAAAATCAAATTCCAATAATACATGAGAAATACTAACCCCATAACTTACCTCAAATCTTTCTGACTAGCAGCTGATAGGACACACCTATACAGTGAATATAGAGACACCGACTTCTGCAGATTCTTCTCAAAAAACCTTGTGGGACCCGTGCTGGATTGGTTCTCAACTTTGCCAACGATATCTATAGATGGGTTTGAACAACTTGCAGATGTGTTCCTAAAGCACTATTATATCTTCATAGATAACATGACCACAATCGATAGTCTTCTCAATCTCACACAAATGAAATTTGAACCACTGTGCGAGTACATAACACGTTTTCAGGAAATGAAATCTCGAAGTGTCAACATAATCGACAACATGGCCTTAATCACGCTAAAGAGAGGGATATGTCTAGCATCTGCTTTCAGTCAAGATCTAACCGTATGACCACCAAGCTCGTTGGATGGTTCTCTCCATAGGGCAACCAGCTTCATAAATTGGGAGGAAAAGGATCAAGCTGAGTCGACGCTTTGAAGAAACAGGCAAACGTTTCAACAAAAGGAAACAACTAAGACTCAATCAAACTCGAGTAAAGGCCAAAGCAGCGATCGTCAACAAGGAGAGAAGGAGACACTTGGACGATATTCTTTTTCAGTTGGGAGGTACAACAAAATATAGGAAACCACTGGACACGTCAAAATTCTACGACTACCATCAAATGCACGGACACACCTTATAAGAGTGCAAGGTGGTACAATGGTTGAAAGAGGAAAGGAAATGGAAAGAAGGAATGAGAAAAGTTTGGAAGAATGGAGAGGAACAACAAAAACAAGATAGAAGCCCAGCAGGAGAGGAGGAGACGGTAGAGGTAAGCGGAGTAAAACAAACCCGCATGCCGCGAGTCTCCATTATTATTGGTGGGTTAAACCTCGGTGTAGGTCCGGGATAATCCTTTATTCCATAGTCCGGTGGCTATTTACAACTAGTAGCCAATTCAAAATTTTCCTCCTCTTAACTAAAGTAGTAGTTAAAGGAAAGTAGAAATCTGATTCAAATCCAATTCTAGTCAGATGAATGAACCCTTGGGAGCTCGTATGAGAGTTGGTCTGACCCTACGTTTTTTGAAACATTTCCAGTTGTTTTGGTAGATGGAGATGGAATTGTTAGAGCCAACATCCCATTTCGAAGGGCAGAATCAAATCTACAGAGATCCATCCCAAATCTGGCGGATTATTCCTTTTTCTTATATAGAAAATATGGGATTTCTATTGGTTTGCACTTTTATCCGGTCTCGGAATCTGCATCCATTGATGAGTGGCTTTTAAAGCACATCAACGAAAGGCAAAAACACGATCCTCGAGCTCGAGTGCTAGTTGGCAAGATGGTAGTGGCCCCATGATAACCTTTCGGGAAACCACTCATCTCGATAAACCACATGACGACGCACTAATAATCAACCTCTATGTTGGAGGAATCGAGCTAGCAAGGAAAATCATTGATACAGGAAGTTATGTTGGCTTCGAATTCTATGACGCAGTCAAGAAAATGAAAATACATGACGATAGTTGGTTGGAAGCAAGACGTCCCTCACATGATTCTCGGGCAACATAGCAATGTCTTTGGGAACGATACAACTCCTAGTGAAAGTTTCTAGAGTCAGGAAAGTAACAAATTTTGTGGTGGTGGATCGATCGGCCCCTTTCAACGTGATTCTTGGTAAACTATGGCCTATGCAATGAAGGCGATCGCGTCAACATATTACCAGTGCATAAAGTTTCCAACAAATAATGGAGAATGAGTAATCTATAGCATCCAGGTGGCTGCTTGCGTTGATACCAAGAGAATTTTAAGCACATTTGGGATGAGACCTTTTCGCAACTAATAAAGACACGGGAGGACGCCGGCAAAACAACGGATGATCTCGCAAAGTAAACGCCAAAGAAATTATGATCATTAAGGTGGCTTTAGATCCCAGTTTTCCCGATAGGGAACTAAGCATTAGAACTGATCTTGATCCTGAAATACGACAAGAGCTCAAATCTTTCCTAAGAGAAAACATGGCAACATTTGCCTGGACTCCCTAGGACATGGCCGGGATCAACCCATTGGTGACTACCATACCTACAAGCCCGTTAAACAGAAACAAAAGAAAGGTCAGCCCAGACAAGACCAAAGCAATTCGTGAGGAAGTGGAAAAATTACTAAAGTTGGGGTCAATCCAGGAAATCAAGTATCCCGAGTGGTTAGCAAACCCATCGTTGTTCGTAAGAAGAACGAGAAATGAAGAGTATGTGTGGATTTTATGGAGCTGAACAAGGCATGTCCAAAGGATAGCTATCAGCACCCTCACATCGATAAAATCGTTGAAGCCACAGCAGGGCACCAATTACTATCCTTCATGGATGCATTTTCTGGTTACAACCAAATCTTCATGTACCCCGACGACAAAGAAAAAACATCATTCTTCACTAAACAAGGCATGTATTACTATCGGATAATGCCTTTTGGGCTGAAGAATGCCAGAGCAACCTACTAGCGATTGGTAAACTTTATGTTTGCTGAGGAGTTTGGAAGCATGATGGAAGTGTACATCGACGATGTGCTGATCAAATCAGCAAACGCTAAAGACCATGTCAGACAGTTGCGTTGCTGCTTTAAAATCTTAAAGAAATTCGCAATAAAGTTAAATCCCGCTAAGTGCACCTTCGGGGTGTCTTCCGGTGAGTTCTTAGGGTACCTCGTCACTAAAAAGAAAGTGAAGCCAATCCACACCAGATAAACGCATTAATAGACATGCGCCTACCGCGATCAAAAAATGAAGTTCAACAGTTGACCGGATGCATAGCACTTTACAACGTTTTATCTTGCGTTCAACCAAAAAGAGCTTGTTGTTCTTCAAATTGCTAAACGACAACAAAAAGTTCATCTGGGATGACAAATGCAAAGACACCTTCGATAAACTGAAGGATTATCTATCAACTCTGCCAATTTTAGCCAATCCGGTGCACAGAGAGGAACTTTATCTCTACCTCGTGATATCAGCAAAACAGGTAAGTGGGGTTTTAGTTTGATCAGAGGCATGCGAGCAGTGTCCAATCTACTACATCAGCAAATCCCTAGTTGAAACTGAGACATGGTATCCCGTAATGGAGAAATTAGCTTTGGCCTTGGTAACAACCGCACGAAAGTTACGCTTGTATTTCCAGTCCCATACAATCACGGTGATGACAAACTAGCTAAATTGGCGATCAAACTCACTGAGTACAATATATATATATATATATTATCGCCCTCGTACTAGTATGAAATCTCAAGTCTTGGCTGATTTCTTTATCGAATTTTACAAAGAAAACGCCAAGGGAGAAGCACACCAGGGACAATGGATAGTCCATGTCGAATGCTCATCATCTCGGAATGGATCAACATTTGGCCTACCGATGACATCACCAAATGGCGAACTCGCTAAACACTCTTGTCGCATAGGCTATCAAGTGTCCAAAAACAAAGCCGAGTACGAGGCTCTTTTTTCCAGCCTTCAAATCACAGCAGGATAGGGCGTTAAACATCTTAAAGCTTACAGCGATTCTCAACTGGTGACCAGCCAATTCCACGGCGAGTACAAAGCAAGAGACGAAAGGATGAACGCATTCTTGGCACTTATCTGAGATGCAGCCTCACAATTCAAAAAATTCTAACTAGAGTGCATACCGCGTAATGAGAATACCACGACAGACGCTTTGGCTGCCCTTGCATCAACATTGGAACCTCTCATCAAGCGTGCCATCCTAGTGGAATACTTGGAAAAATTAAGTATTGAGACTACAACAATTTTTCTGGCTCTCACTCAAGCAGACTCTGATGACCAGTCCGTGCACGAGCTAACGATCGCTTTGGACCCGCACTGGTCGGGGCTGATCACCCAGTATATATCTCACAGAATTGTCCCTTAAGATAAGTGGGAAGCAAGGAAGTTGAGAACCTAGAGAGCACGGGTTTGCATCATAAACGAACGCCTCTACAAGTGGATCATAGCGGACCTTGCTAGCTATGTACAACCAAAAAAGAATCGGCCCATGTCCTTGTCGGAATTCACCTCGGAATCTATGGTAACCATTCCGAGGGGGGGGCACTGGCATTCAAAGTAAAGCGACACTGTTACTACTGGCCCACAATGATAAAAGACTGTGAAGACTACTGAAGGAGGTGCCAAAGTGTCAGCGACATGCTCCTTACATTCATACCCCATGTGAGAAGATCGGACAACTGCTCATCATGTACCCCTTCATGCAATGGCAAATGGACATAGTTGGCCTCTGGAACCATTTGGGAAGAGATGCCTCCGATTCATCCTCATCGCCACTGATTATTTCACCAAGTGTGTTGAGGCAGAACCATTTCAACAAATAACAGGGTCCCAAGTCCAGGAGTTCCTCTGGAAGAACATCGTGTGCAGATTCAGAATTCTTGGTGAAATCGTAACCGAAAATGGCACCAACCTCGTATATTAGCAAGTCCAGAAGTTTTGTCAAAAGTTGCAGATCAGGCTAACATCTCGTACACCACGCTACCCACAAGGAAATGGCCTGGCAGAAGCAAGCAACAAAACAATTCTGGCAAACCTAAAGAAAAGGTTAAACTCCAAAAAGTCCTTATGGTCATAGGAATTACAATCGGTACTATGGGCATATCGATCAACCCCACGATAAGCTACTAATGAAAGTCCAGTCGAAGCAATGGCACCAGTCAAACTCAGCATCCCAAACTTGCAAAGGGAAATGATGATTGACAAGGATGATATAAATAATAAGCTTCTCGAGGATCACATCGATATGATAGACGAAAGATGAGACCAAGCGGTGGTAAGAACCGAGAACTATCAATAAGTGGTCGCTAAGTTTTATAACTCAAGGATAAAGGCACGCAATTTCAAAGAAGGATATCTCATCCTCAGAAAAGTTTTCGAGAATACTAAAGAGCTAAATGCCGGAAAGCTGGGAACAAATTGGGAAGGCCCTTATCAAATTTTGAGCATCCTCAAAAAGGGGGTCTATCATTTGTGAGATTCAGTGACCGGCAAGATAGAGATAAGACCTTGGAATATTATGAATTTAAAAATATTATTATGCTTAATGTAATAACAAAGAACTGCGTTAGGGCTAGATTCTATTTAGTGGAGTAGGTAGGCAGTTCTTATAAACATCAGTCCATGCCCTTTCTTAATAATATTCTTTTTCTTTTTGAAAGTCTGTAGAAAAAAAAAAAAAAAAAAAAAAAAAAAAAAAAAAAANAAATACAAACACTATACAAACAATCGGGATACTTCAGAAAAGAAGCAAGTTATAATCGCATATGCCCTTGGGGGGGGGGGCAAACCCATGAAAAATTTAAGAAACTAAAAATATGATGAAACCATCATAGCAGTCTAAGCTTGATTCTCTGTCTCATAAGTAGTAAAAGCACGCTATTTGGTATTTTGAGTCCCATCAGCACCAACAGTCTCAATAGTATCCTTGTCAACAGGAGAGGGGCCTTCAATTAGGAAGCTAGCCGGATCAACTGTAGGATTTCCTACCGAGAGCTTCGCACCAGGAAATAGGTCGAGGAAAGGCAGCTTGTTAATTATTAAGTCAGATTCCTCTCTACACTTTGACTTTGTCGAAGCTAGTCGCTCATTAAGAACCGCCCGCTCGTTAGCTTTGTCAAACTTCCTAGACTCAAAATCATCAATCAGCATGAGATTTGACTCAAACTCACGCATATCCAGACTGAGCACCCACTCCTCTTCCTTACAAGACCATATTCCACAAATAAATTCAAGCAGTTTACGTCATCAAGAGTCTAACGCCTTTATCTCCTCCCCTTTTGCACAAACTTGAGTCGCGAGATCAGAGTTCTATATCTTCAAAAGTGCAATCTCTTGGGTCATCAACTTCTTCTCCTCAAAAAGGACAGAGAGTTTCAAGGCAAGACAGTTATTCTCGGAGGCAAGAGCCTTCTCCTTGTTGTCAAACTGCGCTCTTTCGCTCTTAAATATTTACTGAAGCTTGGCGTGCAAAGACTGAAGCTGCTGAAATTTTAACTCGAAGGAGAATTCAGAAGTTTCCTCTCTAGGGTAAACACCAAAACCTAACCAAATTAAAGAGAGACTTTTTTAAAAGAAAAAAAGGGAAGCGACAATTCAACACAAATGAGGATAAAAGTAAAGGGCAATACCCGAGATTGAAGCACAAGTACAGCCTCGAATTTATCCAGCTCAGACATCATATCCACGGGGAAAAAGGGTACTTCATTAGTATGCTGATAAGCGAGAACCTCAGCAGGATTATCGATAGTGTGATGATTGGTGTCATCAGACAGAGCACTTAAACTTGGCTTGACATCGGAAGAGTGCCAGTCATCTTATCTTGACGAGCTCGTATAGAAGGGGGAGCGAGTGAGCTCATGGCTGAAGTCCAAGGGGCGGGTAGCTGAGGCACCTTCCTATTTTTGAGCATCCTAAAACCGTCATCCTTACTGATCTCCTTCTTGCCTTTAACCACTTTTTTCCTCCTCGGAGTCGAGATGGGCATGGTTTTCAACCCAGGATCTTGAGACTTACGAGTTGAAGGCAAAGGACAACGAGAAGAACCACTAGCAGATTGCTTAACTATTAATATTGCAACGGGGGTTACAAACTCAAGAGCAGGGATCAGCATACATAATCTAATTAAAAAACAAGAGAAATTGACCTAAAGAAGGTTTTGGACAACAGGTTCGGAGTTCAAGCAGCATTTAATTCGAAGAGCAGAAAGAGAATCTCAGTGCACATCACCGTCTCTCAGCTTCTTAAAAAGATTCTCGACTGTTTTTGTGAAAAAAGTAACGGATAAGCTGCAAACAAGAAGACGAGCTAAATGACCATGGAAATATAACACAACGAGCAAAAACAAGCAAAGCAACAGGTATCAAGATTTGTCTCTCCACTACTGGAGGATGTAATCAGGATTAAATCCTCTTATAGCCGATAGGGTAAGGTTAAAGAAGAAAAATTGTTGCATCCAATCATAATCCTTGTTACGGATCCCATCAAGGACTTTATGGTCATTGCAGTTGGGAAGGTAAACGGTTCTGGAACCGTTATTCCTCTTAAAGATGTAGAGGCAGAGAAGCTCATAAGCACCAATAGGAACTTTGGCTTCAACTCCGCAAACGAGAAAAGCGAGAGCAATCCGAAGAAACGAAGGACACATTTGAGCAAACGGAAGATTTAGAGAGTGAAAGATCTTAAAGAGCAAACAGGGGGTGGGGAAACAAAGATGACAATCACTAAAATAAGTGACATAAGCGCAAACCATCCCTCTGGAGCATCGTCCGGAGAGTGACCCTCGCTAGCGACCATGACATCAAGGTTCAGCAGAAATTTAAACTCTTCATGGAGGCGAGCGAGACTGTTAGCGTCAAGCGCTAAGGATTTCCTTCGTCGGGAAATTTTGGGTTTAGCCGCCAACCCCCTGGAATCATTAGAAATGGTATCAGAATTATCATTGGGATTAAGAGAAAGAGAAGGAGATTTGGAGTAAGAGGACGGATACTTGATTCCACAACCATGAAGTTTTCAGAGAAATAAGACAATTGAGAAGAGAAACTCATAAAAAGCAAAGCAAGGAAAATGAAAAGCTTTCAAAATGCAAAACAAAGCAAATGAAGTAAATGAAGAGATTACATGTTAAGACCAGCAACAAAGATAATAGAAGAGAAGGAAAAGGAGGAGCCTTAAAACTAATAACATGAATGAATGCGACCGTAGAACCGATAATTCTTGAGAAAAATAAATAAAATCCTAACCGTTCAAATCCAAAGTGAATTTTGAACAAACAGTAAAGATCAGCTGGTAGGGATACAAGAAACGAGCTCAAAAAAAATAAACGAGCCATTCAAAACTTTAAGATGTTAAGTGAGATGAAACACTGACGATTTTAAAATCTCAAAAATGATGCAAGCAAATGATCATAAAGGAGCAAAAATCTTGTGGAGAAAGACAAGATGAACTCTAAATAAAAAAAGAGACAGCCTAACTAACCAGAATACAAAAAATAATAAACGTGCTTAAAATAAAATAACCAAATATCTGAAATCAGAAGCAAAGAGGTTCAAGTTTTAAAGCATACTATATAAAAGTGACAACAACCAAAATAACAAAGGAGAATAGAAATTCTTCAATCCTCCGACAAGCTAGGAATCGCAACAGGTGCAGCAGCTAGCTCACAACTAACATCGGTGTCAGCATCTTCATCAGAGTCCGTGAGAAAACAATGATGACCCAAGCTGAGATCAGAAACATTGTCAGCATCATCCTTACAATCCTCCAGGCCAGATGATCCTTCTCTATAGCAACAAAAATCATAAAGGGTTCGGAACCTAGACTTCATTTATTCAAGAGCTGGAGCCTAATGTCAGCACGAGATTTCAAGGCTCGAAAATCGCAATGCCTCTTCAAGTGCTTGAACTTGTTACAAACTTTAGCCATATGATTTTTGTATCGCCTTCTCAGTGAGCTAGACTTCTTGCGGACATCACGAGCTATAATTCTATTGCGAGAGATCGTCCATTGGTAACGTTCAAAGCAAAGTGTCTTCATGGTGTAATCAGCCTCGCAACGAGTAGAGGCCAATTTCTTCTTAACATCATCCATATCAGCTCAAAGGTTGGCAATCTCCATATTGCAGGCAATCATCGCATCATTCAGAATCTTGACTGAATCCGTCAAACCACTAGAGGACGCGCCAGCTAAGTCTGAAGCCGAACCAGACAAAGCACCATACTCGAAGCCGCTAATAATCTTATTAATAGAAGCCATGAAATGCGAAGCAAAAGAAGCGTGATCACAACTCCCATGAAAGAAAAGCACAACCAGATAAAACAAAGAGAGGAAAAATTAAACAATTACGACCTCAAAAGCTACAACAAGCTCAATGTAAATGTCCTTAGACGCCATGTCGTCCATGGGAGGAAGGGCATGACTCGCATGGTGAGGTGGTGAAGAAGCTCGGACATCATTTGCGGATCTTCAACAATTGGATGATCACGAGTATGGTTGAAATTCCAAGCATAACAAAGATTATAGGAAGATGAACTCGGTGCGTCATGAGCTTGCTTACGCTCCCCTTCAGCGCGGGTAGGACGAGGGTGAGTACTTTTTCCCAGAGAAGGCTCCTTACCTCGCCTATGCTCAACTAGAGGCTCCACGACTAATGTGATACTCCCTAGGATAGAGCTCTGAAAATCGTGGCTAAAGTACTCGGAATCGAATGAAACTTGAGCAGCGGATATATTGGAGTGTGAGAAACACGGTGATGAGTTTTGAGCAGATTTTATTAAGGTTTTGTGAGATATGATGGCAAATTCTTTGTGAGACAATAGAACTGATGGATTGATGAAGCAGAAAGCGTGATGGTGATTATCATTTGCTTTGGCGTGTATTTTCCTCACCTGTTCAGCTTTTTCTTTTGCATCTAAACTACATTTCACACTTAAAATCAAAGGGATCAAGTCTAGATGTGACTAAGGATTAAAGCCATAAACGATTTCAAAGGGAGAAAAGAGAGTGGCAGAATG